>PVKS010007045.1:0-74964 GCA_004027875.1 Aplodontia rufa | reverse complement strand
GCAGATTTTGAGTACAGACAAACAACTAGGTAGGGAACAGCCTGTGGTTAGCACATTCCAACACATCCTAACTCTTTGCATAAGAATTAGGAAGCCTAGCAAAGCACAACCTAGCAGCCCTTCCTGAAGGAACTTGTGGAAATAGTAACAAGATCGCTCTAGGGCAGCTGTTGAAATGGAGTGAAGGGCAGACCCAACATGCCATAATCAGTATGTTTGGAATAGTGTGATGTTAGGATAGGAAGAGGAAAAATAGTTCTTATAAATATGAAAATGCAGGAGGAATAGTCTTTGGTAAGGGAGAATAATGCAGAAGAAAAACAAGGATGTGAAGCCTGAGGGATTTACCATTGGTGATCCCCTGGAAACTGATTTGCATTCAAGACTCACAGCGCTCAGCTGAGGCCTGAAGCACTAGTGATTCTCTTCTGGGGTTAATGCTCTTTCCCACTTGGTGCAAAGCCGGCACTGACGTCAGCAGGCAGAGGCCAGGATCAGGCCCCAATTGCATGGTGGACTGGCATGCTGAGGGAACGTGGTAGCTGCGGAAGCTACGCTATTCATCAAGTGCAGGTGGGCGGCGGAGTTGAATCACATTCTGCTTTCTTTTTCTTTTGATCTTAGGCTTGTGTGGAGTCATAAATATGGGGAACATAAAAAAATACTTTCTGTCCCAGTTTATTCTGAGCAAGATTCATAACCCATCTTCGAGTTTCTGTTTGCGTATGTTTCATACTTTTTTCATATCTAATTTCTTTTTAATTTTTATGTCTGTTTGTGTAATTTTAAATTAGTCTCAGGGTAATTTCTAATTTTTGTTTGTTTTTTCCTGTGGTGCAGTAATAACTCCTCAACTCTTGCTCTACATTGGAACTCCTGGGGATACTGGACTTCACCTATAGATATTCTACATTATTTAGTGGACCTCATTTCTGAGAGTTTTTAAAGCACCATTTAGAAGTATTAATGTTCAGAGAAGGATGACCATCATTTAATTAGAATATTTTTATTTCTGAGAGTTTTAAGGCTCCTAAGAAGTTTTTTTTTTTTTGTTTTTTGTTTGTTTTTTTTTTAAGAGAGCGGGACAATGAGAGAGAAAGAAAGAATCAAAATTTTTTCTTGTGGTCTTCCTTGCTTTGACACTTTTTTGCTGTACATGGTGCTGGTGTTTGAACCTGCATCCTTGCACATGCCAGGTAAGCACTGTAAACACTGAGCCACCACTCCAGCCCTATTTAGTAGTTCTAATATGACTTTGATGTACAGATAGAGATGAGAACAATGGAATTAGAGTATTTAAATTAGGATGTTCAATCAGAGATTAGAAATTACAATGATTTACTCTTTCTCTACACTTTCCATGCAAAAACAAACAAACAAACCCTAAACTAGAATTTGGTTAGCAATATTGCGAAGTTTCACTGAATGAGATGTTATATAGATGCCAGTATCTCGTAAGCTTTATAGATCACACCGTTTCATTTACAAGCCATTTAACAATAACACGTTAGATCTTTGAAATGTCTCTAACTTTTGGAAATGCTTTTCACCTTAGTTGTTCTGTGTATTTTGCATGATGAGTCATAGGCAGCTGCTTCTTCTTCTTCTTCTTCTTCTTCTTCTTCTTCTTCTTCTTTTTTAAAAAAAGAGGGGACAGGGAGAGAGAGAGAGAGAGAAACAATCTTTATTTAGTTTTTCATGTGACTTTTCATTCCTCGGACACTTCATTGTGTACATGGTGCTGGGATTTGAACTCACATCCTTGTGCTTGCCAGGCAAGTGCCGTAACTGCTGAGCCACAGCTCCAGCCCCATAGGCAGCTTCTTTATGATATTTTTCATCATTAAATATAGGTTCTTTTCTCACCAAAAAGTACTGGGAGTAAAATGAATCTCATATATTTCGGTACCTCATCAGACCCTGTTTAAAATCTCTGTTTATTTTTACGAAAGTTATTGAAATGGCTTTTATTTATAAACAGTTAGATTGTCACATTGAATCTGCTTTAAACACCTGCAAATGTTGCTAGAAAAATCTTGGATACAACTTAATATATTTATAGATTTCTTTTATATCACCTTCTGATTGAAAATCTTAGAGATTTCCTTGTAATGTTTGCATTGTAGGATAATTGAGTCTGTTTACTATCCCTAGCAGAGATAATCCTGAAAAGGCGAATATTGTTGCTTTTGATTGTTTTTTTAATACTTGTATAATATTTGTTCATTGCCTCAAGGTTATAATTCTTGTTTTACTTCCTTTTTAATGATTCTTTCCTTAGGACACTTACTCATTTGTTACTTACTATACTTATAGAGTCATGAAATCTGCTGAGAAACGTTCCTCTGATAGCCTAGAGACATCAAATATATTTTGCAAGTGTGTCATTTGCTGATTCCACCTGTGTTCTCCCAGAGTGGCAAACTGGGAGCTGTAGATCCATTTACTATAAGAAGGTAACTGTTGTGTTCATGGGAGCATAGTATGCATTAAGTTGCTGTCCAGATATTAACAGGAAGTTATTTCAATATGTAGTTCATGCATAACTTAAGTTGTGTGTGGGAAAGAATACAAATTTTTTAGTCAGAAAAATCCAGAGTAGAACTTTTTTGCTAGCTTTATTAAGCTAATTGGCAACGCGTGATGAATTAATTCTTCCTAAACCTAAATGGTAGAAGTGTTTTAAAGGTTAGATCAGACAGTTTATTAATGTTTTCCGGTAGATTGTTCAAAAATATTTGGTGATGGTAGCTAAATCAGATGGTTTATTATTTGTATTAGCTATTAGACTGTAATCTAATACTTTGTCCTTTGAGTGTTTCTGCCCTTAACATATGTCCTGCACCTTGTCATGGTGAGAAGAATTGGATATTTGTTTTCCTTGTTCTTTTTGCAGACTTAGAGTACAGTAGTTCAACCTTGCACTTGTCCGATTTTCAGATTTTTGGCTGTAGATTTGGGAGCAAGAAGGAAAGGAGTTATTTCATGTCTGTTTGCCCGATCCATCTTGGGATTCATACCTCAGGTCCCTCGTATAATCCTATCAGATGACGTTGGGGCTGCAGTCTTTGAAAGGTTCCATGAGGCTACATGTCACAGGTTGTTTTGCCCACACAGACATGGCAGGTGGCTGATGATGGACATTGGTGAGGAATTCAGCTGTTTTCAAAAGGAACACCTCCATGTGGTGTCTTCATATAGCATGGGCTTCTACAGTATGGCAGCTAAGCTCTGAAAGGAAACCTCTCCACTAGGAGCATCTTGGGAGCGAGTGTTCCAAAGGCTTTAGGGAGAAACTGCAAGGTGTCATAGGACTTATTTTTGAAAGTCCAGAATGACATTGCCATATGATATAGGTCCAGAAAAATCACAAATGATAGCTAATCTTAAGAGAAATTAACCTCCACCTCTTGATGGGAAGAACAGCAATGGATGTACAAACTTCGAACCTCATATTCTCTAGTGGTTTTTCAGTACTGATTCTGCTAAGTCCATCTTCTGAGCGTACAACAGGAACACTGGGAAATGTGGGCTTCACAAGTCTTGGTTTTATTAGTTCATTCACTTGAGAGAAATATAGTGGGATATTTTCATATATTTACCATGTGAATATCTTCAACACCAAAAACAGTAACAGATAAATTAATCACTATAAAGGTCTCACTTTTATGCTTTTTAAAATTAATAGTTGGAAAACTCATACTTTCATTTGACTAGTTAGTAAGATAATTCAAACATATTGGTCAAAAATGACCCATAGACTTGATAGAGAATTGCAGAAATCCTCCAAAAATCCTATCCTCCAAGAAATGAATGAAAACATTTGGGGAAAAAAGTCAAAATCAACTCTATCAGAACTATGGAAATTAAAGAAGTTTTACAATAATCTGGTGAGCATTTAGGAAAACAACTCAATCGTGGTAAGAACAGTAAATTTAGTGGTATTATAAAGTGCTATCTTCCAATCTCTCTCTTTCTAGTTACGGATTTGGCAGGAAAACAAAGATAACCACAACTGGGTCTCTGCAGAAAGCAGAATAGGGTCTATCTTTGTTTCCTAAGCACCCCTTATCAGAAAATGATCATTATTTGATGTGACTTGTCTTCATTTCACCTGCCAGAGTTCATCTGGTAAGAACAGGCTTTTCCTCAGGGATCTTTGTTTTTTTTTTTTTTCAGGGATCTTTGTTGATGAATTCAGTGGCAATTTTTTTTTTTTAACATCACAGCATCCTGAGGCAGTGATAGCAGTTGGGGCAAACAACAGGACCACCAAACAAACAAACGAACAAAACAAAGCCCTGAAAGGAAAGCAAGCACTGAATGGATGTTTGAAAAGATTAGACAGACTTCTGGGACTCAGAGGTCTACATGAATTGCTGTGTACACGTGCCTAGTGTTGTGTGTGTGCATGGCCATGGAAAAGCGAAGACCCTTTCCTCTCACCTCTGAATGACCTTGAACTTCTGTTTAAGCAGCAAGAGAAGCTAAGGCAAAGTTGTAAACCACTACCAGGCCATCAATAGTATGCCTCAGTGTGCTCACAGAACCCATAAGAAAAGACTGGGAGATATATAAGTTCCAGTCTTTTAAGGGAATTTTCATCCTATCACTGACTGATCACTAAGCTAGTCAAAAAGACTCTGGTAGCCACAAAAGACCAAAAATATAGACATATAGAATTGACCAGAAAAGCTGCCAACAAAACAAATAGCAACAACTACCATCAATTATGACAGCAAATACTGGGGAGATAGAGCGGACTACAATATTTTGTTTAAAATGTCTGAGTCTGGGCAGAAGCGGTGACTCAGTGGCTATGGCTCTTGCCTGGCATGTGCGAGGACGCAGGTTTGAACCCCAGCACCACGTACACAATGAAGTGTTGGAGCAATGAAAGTCACATGGAAACTAAATAAAATTAATTCTCTCTTTCACTGTCCCTCTCTCTTTAAAATAAAATAAAATAAGATAAAATGTCTGAGTCTAACCATAAAAATATAAGATAAATATGAAATCATGACTAATACATTAAAAAAAGCCATCAAAAGAAATTATCTCTATCAAAGTCTACAGGTTGGATTGGGTAGACAATTATTTTAAATTACCTATTATAAATACTTTCAATGAACTAAAGGAAACCATAGTTTAAATAATTAAATTTAACTAAAGGCAAGTATGAAAAGTATGTCTTACCAAATGTAAAATTTAATAAAGATATGAAAAAGAAAATTTTGTTTGAAAAGCACAATAGCAGAAATGGGAAATTCATTATAGATTTTGATAACAGATTTGAGCTGGTAAAATAATAATCAGCAAACTTGAAGATAGATTGAGACTGTTTAGTTTAAGGAATAAAAAACATAGTGAAAAATGAACATATCCTCAGAGATATGTGGTCACCACCAAGCTTACCAACAAACACATAATGGGAATCCTAGGAGAGGAGAGAGAATAAGGGTTGAGAAAATTATTTGAAGAAATAGGCTGAAAAATTCCAACATTTAATGAAAACGCATCTGAGAAGATCAATGAACTCTAAGGAAGACAAACTTAAAATACATTCTCAAGTACATGTCAAAATCGAACATTTGGAAGACAAAAACAGAATCCCTAAAGCATTAACATTAAGAAGTGACAGTACATATAAAGAATCCACAATAGACTTAGCAACTCATTTTTCATTGGAAATCATAAGGTTCAGAAGGCAATGGCTTGGCATATTTAAAGTTTTGAAAGAAAAGATTCTCAGTCAAAATTCTCTATCCAGGAAAATTAACATTCAGATCATCAAAGAGAAATTAAGATATTCCTAGAAAAACAATAACCAAGAGAATTTGTTATTGATAGACCTGGCTTAAAAAAAATACCAAGGGAGTCTTTTATGATGAAAATAAATGCTAACAGATTTTAACACCACATGAGGAAATAAAAATAGTCAAGTTAGCAAAACATATATAGTCATATATTTACCTAAATATATTGTGGTGTAGTATTTTTTCTGCTATCTTTTTAAAAACACAACGTCTTGAACCAGTTATCTTATACCTGGGCTCATAAGGCAATAATTGACTCAAAATTTTGTGTCAACAAAAGCAAAAAATAGAGGTGAAGAAATGAAGCATATATTTGGAAATTATATACAAGCAAAATCTAGATAGTTATAAAGTAAAATGTTAATTATAATACCTGTGGTAATCATTAATAAAATAACCAAAATAATAGTGAATTAACAAAATTATTTTAAAGGTACATTAAAATGATCTAACACAAAAGAAGGCAATGATAGAAAAAGAGTGAAGTAAAAGTGAGATAAGAGCCAGGTATGGTGGCAGGCTCTGCTCAGAGGCCCTGAACAACTATGCAAGATCCTGTCTGAAAATAAAATATAAAAATGGGCTGGGGATGTGGCTCAGTGGTTAAACACTCCTGGTTCAATCCGTTATGCAAAAAACAAAAACAAAAACAAAAAAAAACAGAAAGAAAAAAGAAAGAAAAGACAAGTAGTAAACAAATTGTAAAAATGTTAGACCCAATTTCAATCTTATCAGCAATTATATTCAATGTAAATGGATTAAACGCTTCATTCACAAGATGGAGATTGACAGGATGGATTAAAAATGAAACCTATGTGCTGTTATAAGAGACTCTCTTTAGATTCAAAGACACAAATTGTCTTACAGTTAATGAAAAAATAAAAGACAATGGATGAATGAAAAGTGACACATGCGAACAGTAACCAAAAGAAAGCAGAGCAAATATCCAATGACAAGAAAGCCTTCGAGACAGAAATTGTAACTAGAAACAAAAGGAGCATTTCATAATGATGAAAGTGGTAAAGCAACAGAACAACAGAAAGCACACATACAATATCAGTTGAGTCTATCAGTTCTGAGTAATAATACATATTCTGGAAGGCTTGGACACTAGACAGTATGCTCGATGGCTGTGCAGTTGGGGTGTGATGAGATCGACTCATTGAAAGAGCCTCAAAACATACTTCAGAGAACATGGATGACAAAATGTAAAATCTTGATTGATCTGGAGAGAATACATGTCTGGCATGTTGGAGACTTTTGTCTAATGACCATAAAATGTCAGATCACCTTTATTTGGAATTGATGTCAAGTGGTTACAGACTGAATGAAATTTTGCATGTCTTTTAGTGAGTGTAAACCAGACTGCAGGGGAGTCCAGAAGAAAGACCATGGGTTTGGGGTCAGCAGGCCTGAACACAGCCCTTGCACTCCACTAGAGATGATCCCTAACTTATGGAGGGGTTCAACTTCACAATGGTACCAAAGTGGTGTGCACTCCATAGAAACCACGATTCGTATTTTGAATTCTGAGCTTGTCCCAGGCCAAGATGCTGAGAGCAGCAAAGACCACAGCTCCAGTAGCCTTGTAGTTAAAAGGGGGAGGAACACAGGGTGCTGTGTTGCTGGGGTGTGCTGTTCCGAGGCTTAGGTGTGTGACATGCATTTTCCACTTGTGGGGTTTTCTATCAAAGATGGGTTTACCGAGTCACAACCCCTCGGAGAGCCCAGGAAATAAAGCAAGTCAGTTCACCTTTTCGCCTCATTTAATGCATCTGGCAAATACAACTATTTGTTTTGTATCTCATAGAGTTGTTTGAAAAAAATAAAAGTAAGAAACAGGTTACACACATCTGTTATATCTTAAAGTGAATACGTTTTTTAAAAGAGAACTATTTTAGGTTGGGTGCTGTTGTCCATGTCTGTACTCCCTGCAACTTGGGAGGCTAAGGCAGGATGCTTGTCTGTTTGAGGTGAACTTGGGCAATAGCAAGATCTTGTCTCAAAAAAAAAAACAACAAAAAACAAAAAGAGCTGGGGTGTGGATCAGAGCCCACCTGGATTCAATCCCCAGTGTCACAACAAACAATCAAACAAAAAACATTTCAGTTGAATGTTCTCTCATCGTGAATACAGCAGTGAAATTTTGCCCTTTCTGAAAATAAGTGATGTATCTCACATGTAAAATTCCCTTTACTAAAAAGCATAATGAGAATTCTTCTAGTGTCAAAAGTCTTTCAAAGAAACACTTTTGAGAGTGTAACTAAATTAAACCAAGGTTCCTCAAGATCCTGGGCGAGAAAGAGATGAAAGACAGTTGTTTCAGTGCTTTGAAAAAAAAAAAGGGTTTGTTGATGTTCTGGGCTTGATTGACTTGTACATTATCACATTCTATAGATAGTGTTTGTTTTTTCCCTGGACACAAATTGTTCCTGAGTCCTCCCTGAGGTGTTCACTGTGTTATAAGTGTCCATAGGTAATTGCTCTTGGTAATACATTTGGGTTCCTCCCCTGTAATTCTAATATTCATAAGAGAAATACATGTTCTTGGAGTAAAGGGAAAAATGAAAAAGTGGGAAAACTGCTTACAGAGAAACAATTCAATATAAATTTAAATAGAATAAATGTCTGGGAGATTGGAGATATTAATTACATCCCTCCAAGAGAGTAACTTCTGTTTTGTGAAATCCAACTGATTTTTGCTAAGATAAAGAGTCCCAGAGATGAAATAAGAAAATGAGGAAGCCTTATAATATTACAACTGTTTGTTGAGAGATTACCACTGCCAGGCAGGGTACTGGGTACAGGATCACATTATGTCATGGATTCATCTTAAAATGGTCCTGCACTTTAATATACTTTTTAGGACTTGGAGGAAGAAAATTTTACTGTACAAAATCACATAGTAAATGTTCGACTCCCAGATATCTCTGACTCTCAGTCTATCCTTTGAACCACTTTTCTGACAATTTTCTACATGTGAAGCATGACCCTAAGTACTTTACATCATCTCACTTAATCTGCACTAGTAAAGTAGGTATCATTATCCTGCATTTATAAATGAAGAAACCGAGGCTCAGAACAGCTAAGTCACATGCCTCAAGGCAATGAGGTGCTTTTCTTTGTTTTTAAAATTTTTATTTTTTTAAGAGCAGTTTTAGTTTCAGAGAAAAACTGAGAGGAAGGTGCAGGGATTCCCCACACTTTTTGCCCCTACACCAGTGTGTATGTGTGTGTAAGAGAGAGATAGAGAGAGGCCTGACTCATTCAAACACTGTTTTTACCCTGCTGCTGGATACTAAACCCAGAGCCTTGCATGTACTAGGCGAGTGCTCTACTATTGAGCTACAACCCCAGCTCCCCCATTCACTGTAAATTAAGAAACCGCCTGGAACTCAGATGTTCTCATGATGAAATACCTTCTTTTAGCTCAGTGCCTCTCAAGTTTGACTGCGTGATAAAAAAAAAATTCTGATACTCAGTCTATACCCCAGACCAAAGTAACCAGAGTCTCTGGAGGTGGGAACTGGGCGTCAGCATTTGGCAGAGCTACCTGGTGATTACAGTGTGCAACACAGTGAGGCCCACGATGCTGGAACTTCATCCCTGTGCCCTCATGTTTCTGTTCTCACTTAAGCTTACTCAGACATAAAAGGGTAATGTAACTCTGATTAAGCGGAATCATCTTTGAATTAAGGAAAAAAATCCTTCTCTTGGAGTCACTTAGATAGAAAGCAAAATGTCCTTGAGCATACGAGAATGAATGCCTATTTAATAACACCTACTGACTACGGGGGTCCTAAAGACTACATGGAGGGGAATTAACGAGCCTGAGAGAAGCGATACTACACAAATCTGAAGCTGACTCCAGATGTCTCTGCCGGCTGAACCGACACTCAGGGCAGTCATTTGTTTTCCTGATATTTCTCCAGATTGGATGCAGAGGAGTAGAGAGCTTTACTGCATCTTGGAAACAATAGACTCCTAGGTTGAAGGTCCACCCTCTGGTTACTGACTCCCTTTTACTAGCTTTGCTTATATTTATGAGTTCCAATGCTCTGCTCTCTAGTCTCTTCCTCTCCTAAGACATTTCAGGTCAACTCCCACTCGTCACACTTCACCTGAGTCTGAGCTGGAACCCTGGTACTGGACCTTTTGATTCCAGGGACTTTCCCTTGCCTTCTTCTGTGGTGCCATAGGCTGGTTAAGAGGCCACCATTCAAACAAGGTACTGACACTGGCACATTGGGAATTCTTTTCTCCTGTTTGAGGCATTTGCCATTTGAAACTTGGTACTGGCAGGGGGATGAAATAGCTGTTGGACTCTGTACTCCATTTTGTGCCTGTGTCGCCTTTGGGTGTGTGTAGCTGTGTGTGTGTGTGTGTGTACACGCATGCACACTCATGAAGCAGATCTAGAAAGCTCGATGCCTGTTCCACACAGTAGCCCTCATGTGTGAGGTCTGGAAAAGTGGTGGGAGCTTTTACACTCCTACATCTAACAAAGAAATGATTTCTATCCCAATACTGGCTGACCACAATAGCTAATAGAGTCTGGAAAAAATGGATCCAGGAGACAGCACCAGGCAGAACTGAATCCATGCTCATCAAGGTCAACTGTCCCCAGGATTCCTAGGAAGATCTTTGTCTGAGTTGTGTGGGGCTACTTCACTTTTTTTTTTTTTCCTAAAGAAAAAAGAAAAGAAACAGGGATTTGTGGGGCTGGAGAGGTGGCTCAGTGGTAGAGCACTTGCCTGGCATGTGTGAGGACCCAGGTTTGAATACCAGTGCCACAAAAACAACTAAGTGTCAGAAAAACAAAAAACAGATGAAAAAGAATTGACTCTGTCTCTTTACAAAAATTAAAAATCAGGGATTTCTAACACTGAGCTCATGTCAACATCTTTTTATCGTTCTGTGAGTCTAGTTTAATATTTTTGTTTGATCAGCACGCCTAATTTAAAAACATTAAGGCTTTTGTCTCTTTGTCTGTTTTTTTTTTTCTGCTAACCTTTTTGCCTACATTTATTTGAGACCAAGAAAAGGTAGGGGTAGGTAAGAAAACTTTTTAAAAATCAAACTTCTGTGTGAACTGTTTTACCTCAAAAATTTTACTCTAGAGTCTTAAACCTAATTATTCAATTGTCTTTTTATAAACTGTTCTGTCTATATAATGCAATTCCCTCAAGAATTCTGTTCAAAGTGGTTTACAGATAAATGAGTGCACAAATAAGTTAATTAGATGGTTGGGGAAATAAAAATGATGATATCTTCAGAACTGTTAGCATGTCTGTTTGCCTGGTTTCTGATTAGTCAAGATTATGCTTATCTCTGTTACATGTTTAAGATCTAAGAACAAATATTTATTTTTTCCAGATTTTATTGGTGCATTAGATTTGTACATAATGGTGGGTCTTATTGTTACTTTTTTTTTTTTTGAAAGAGAGAGGGACAGTGAGAGAGAGAGAAAGACAGAATCAATTTTATTTAGTTTTTCATGGATTTTCATTGCTCAGACACTTCATTGTGTAGGTGGTGCTGGGGTTTAAACCCTCGTACTTGCACATGCAAGGCAAGCACCGTAACCACTGAGCCACCACTGCGCCAGCCCTTACAGCCCTTATTGTTACATTTTTATACAAGCACACAATACAATGATATACTTCAGCCAATATCATTTTCCAGTATTTTCCTTTCCCCCTCTCCTTCTTACTTCCCCTGGTCACTTTCCTCTACTCTACAGATCTCCCTTTAATTTTCATGAGATTTTCCCCCACACACACCTTTCTTTTCCTTTTTCCTCTCTAGCTTCCAGATGAGAGAAAAGCATGACCTTCTGAGTTTGGCTTATTTCATTTAACACGGTGTTCTCAAGTTCCAACTATTCTCCTCCAATAGCATAATTTTTATTCTTCTTGAGGATGAATAAAACTTCATTGGGTAAATGTGCCACATTTTATTTATCCATTCATCCACTGATAGACACATGGGCTGGTTCCATAGTTTGGCTATTGTGAATTGTGCTGCTATTAACATGGATATGAATGTGTTGCTATAGCGTGATGACTTAATTCTTTTTTTTTTTTTAAGAGAGAGGGATAGTGTGAGAGAGAGAGAAAGAATCAACTTTATTTAGTTTTTTTTCATTTGACTTTTGTTGCTCTAACACTTCGTTGTGTATGTGGTGCTGGGGCATGAACCTGGATCCTTATGCATGTGAGGCAAGAGCCGGAACTGCTGAGCTGCCCCTCCAGACTCCCATGTCTAGTCTTTTGAGGAACCTCCATAGCATGATTTCCATAGTGATTGTACTAATTTGCAATCTTACCAACCGTGTAAAAGAGTTCCTTTTTTTCACATTCTCTCTACATTTATTACTGTTTGTATTCTTGATGACTGCCGTTCTTACTGGTATGAGATGAGCCTCAGTGTAGCTTTGATTTGCATTTCTCTAATTGCTAAAGGTGTTGAACGTTTTTTCATATGTTGACAATTTGTTTTTCTTCTTTTGAGAGTTCTCTGTTTTGTTCATTTTCCCTTTTATTAATTAATTGGGTTATTTGGGTATTTTTTGGTGTTAGGTTTTTTGAGTTCTTTATATATTCTAGATAATAATGGTCTATCAGAATAGTAGCTAGCAAAGATTTTACCTATTCTGTGGGCTTTCTTTTCACATTTTAAATAGTTGCCTTTGTTGTGCAGAAGCTTTTTAATTTGATGCCATCTCATATATCAACTCTTGACATTATTTCCTGAGCTATAGTGGTCCTATTGAGAAGGTTGTTTGCTGTGGTTGTATGTCAGAGTGCTAAGTATAAATATTTAAATGAAAGTATAATGTAATGTCCATTGCTTTCTGTATGTCAAGGACAAAAACTTTCAAGGTTTTTCTGTAACAAAAAAAAAAAAAAAACACAACAGGTAAGCATTGCTATTGTATCATTAGTTTTATAAATAATCTAGGAATAATTATTGAATAAATTAGGTAAATATGAACAGGATAAATGTTTGTAAGTGTACTATGGAGAAAAACCATCTGAGTCATTTCTAAGTAAGCCAGAATACTGAAATATCTTTTGCTAAATATAAATTTAAATATTCTTGGAATATTTGTATTCTTGTATATATTTGGGTCTATTAATAAATGTGTTTTCATAAATTATTGGCATATGGAGACCAGTTTACAAGTATAATCCCATATTAAAAAAAAACAACAACAAGTATGAGAAGAGGGCCACAGCAGTGGGCTGGTGTCATCCTTAGGCACCAGACAGGGAATCCAATTTGGTCAGGGCCCCTCCTCTAAAGCAGAGCAATTACAAGGACTGAAGGGGCCCAGTTTTGATTTGAACAAATTGACGTTTTAGTTGAAACTACTGTCACCTGAGGTCTATGAGAGGGTGCAGCCTGATGAATGGACATGTGGGAGCCTGGATGAGTAAGGCATGCCCAATCTCTTCTCTGCATTTCATTAACTCATGGGATTTGCCCAGCTCTTCATTTCCCCAAGTCTTAACTTTGAATTAGGTGTTAGCTGTCTTTATTAAAATAAAAATATTAAATAAAAGTTAAATATTTTAATATTTTTAATTTAACTCAAATGGCAGGTAGGATTTTAATTTTATTGTACTCTTAAATAACTAATGGATCAAAGAAGTCACAAGGAAATTAGAAAACAGAGAGAAATGAAGACACAACATATGAAAAAGTGCAAAAAAGGGAAATTTGTAGCTACAAATGTTTATATATGTGGTAAAGGAGCTTGATGATAACTAATTAAATGTAATCATCTAACGAGAAACTCTTGGAATCACCATTACCTATTGATTGAAACAAACATACAATTAATAAATGAGATTTCTCTCATGTTTCCATAAAAAAAAATAAAAAAAGACCTCACATCAACAACCTTAGGGAATTAGAAAAAACAAAACAAAACAACAAACAAACAAACAAACAACCCCAGACTAAACCCAAAGCTGGAAGAAGGGAGGAAGCAGTTCCTCCAGGGGATTCCTAACATGTGCTGAAGTATGAGAGCCATAGGTCTGGATGAGTGTCTCCTGCCATCAAATTGATTTTGTCTTCCTGAGAGTTCTTGAGGGAGGAGGTTGTGGGGAAGTCCTTGCTCTTCCCCTTGAATAGTACGCGTCAATCATGATGCCTGTGAAACTCTGTGTGCTGCCTTCCCTGGGTTCCAGGGCAGATCACTCTGCTTTTACAAGCTGCTGCTGGCAACTAGGAATATTCTCCAGAGCTCCTGCTCCCAGCAAGAGTAAGCTTTCCAGCCCTGGGTGGTATTGCCCGCAATGACTTCTAGGAGGAATAGAGAGATTTTCTCCTTAAAAGTGAGAGAAGATTCAGTGGCTAAATCAAAATCAAAATTGAAATCATTATTGCCCCCATCCTAACACAGCTTCTCTCATTTCTTTTAGATGTGTCACTGTTCTCCTCCATCCCTAGGTTTTTGAAGTTCTCCTCTGTACCTTCTTCCTTCTGGCCTTGTATGTTCCCTTCTCCTCACCAGGTCTTAGCTGTACCAAGGAAGGGAAAATCATCTTCCTTGCATTGACACATTAGGAGGCCGGGGTTGCCCTTGGATGCTTTTTAGGTGATCATCCCCAGAGGAATGGGCCCAAAGCTATGGTTCACTCGGTCATCAGAACACTTCACAGGCATCTGCAATGGAAACAATCTTCCAAGACTTTGGGGATCCTCTTAGAGAGCCACACCCTCCCTCTTAATCTCTTGGAGCTGCAGATGATGAAAAGCACTTTCAGGCCTTTCATTACAGCGTCAGATCTGAAGTGAGGGTAGACAGAGTGAGGTAGACCCATCTAGTCCCAAACACTATAGCGTTGAGACTAGAGCCTGATAGACCTCATGGAGAACAGCCATCTGCCAACCACAGGGAAAGAAAGCAGAAGTGTAGAAGCCTCAGAGTCTGTATTTGCACTCAAGGAGGCTGGGTCCAAAGTATCTTCAAAACAGGGTGAAATTGTCATGTTCCTCTTGCCAGGCAGGTTCAGTAGTGCTTCAATGCTGTTGTCTGAGTCAAATTTCTTTGCCTACAGACATACTTTACCATTCTCTGGAACATTCCTTTTATTAAAATGAAAGTCAAGTGATACTAAATTATGCACCCTGGGCTACATGCTAGCAATCTTTACCAATCCTCCAAGAGCAACCAGGAATTGAGGAGAGGAGTGCTGAAGCAGGGGAGGAGATTTTCATACTTTACCGCATGCTCAGAGACAGGACTCTCATATTCTGAAACACTGGGGTTGCAGACTTGATTACAAGCGTTGTGACCTTTATCCATGCCTCAAGTACAGGTCCAATGCAGACCTGGGCATGCCTGGTCACACACCCATGCTTATTGTTATTGGCTCGAGAGTAGTAGTAAAGAAAATGACACTTCAAAGCACATTTTGAAAAACTGGAATTTAAGGGAAAATATTTATATGATAATAAAGTTCACATATCACTCCTCACCTCAAGATAAATGCTGTAGCTCTTTTTGCCATATTTCCCTCTTCTGTGTCTTGCTCTATGTGGTAGAGATTGGGTTGCATATATAATTTTATTTCTGCAATTTTAAAATTTTAGTATTGTGGTGATATTTATTTCCATATGTGATAAAAATCTTTGTAATTATTTTGTAAATATTTTAAACAGATACCTCAGATTTCTTTGTGCAGCATAACCATAATTTGACCCTTCCATATTATTGAATAATTAGAATATTTCTAGAAATCTGTTACAATACTGTAATGACATCTCTGTGCATGAATCTTTGTTTTCATGTAGGATTTTTTTCATAGAACCCTAAAAATGAAATTTATACAGTATGAGAGTCATGTTATATATTGTCAAGTTACTTTCTGAAAACCTGAGTTCCAATTTACTTTCCTGCTAACTGCACGTAGTATGATTTCTAGTATATACATTGTTTAATTTATTGAATGAAAGAAATGATAATTATCTGTTTCATTAAACCTTCCTGGCACTGTCAATATCATAAACAATCTAATTTCAAAATCAAGCAACAGGCTGGAGTGGTGATGCAGTGGTTGCAGCGCTTGCCTGGCATGCGTAAGGACCCGAGTTCGACCACTAGCAGCACATAGTGAAATGTCAGAGCAACAGAGACCAAATGAGAAACTAAGTAAAATAGATTCTTTATCTAAAAAAAATCAAGCAACACTATCATCAATAATCATAAATATTTTGCGAATTGATACATAAAAAATTATGTGTAGCTATTAGAATTTGCATTTCCTTAAAAACTGTTATATCGGGGGATGAGAGAAGGGAGGTAGAAGGGTGAGGGGAGGGATATTTAATAAATTGTATTGCTGGTTTATGTGCATCTAGGAATATGTGACAACTAATCCCATCATTATGTAAAACTCTAATGCACTAATAAAAAATAAATGAAAAAACTGGTATAGTTGGGTAATTTTTCTTATGTTTATTAGCCTTTGGGCTTTCCTCTTCTGTGAAGTGTCAGGGATTTTTCTGGATCTGGATATTTGTGGATGGTGTTTACATGCTGATACCTGGTGCTGACATTTGTAGGGGGATCCTGTATGTTGACTTTCTATCTGTGAATAAAGAGCTCTAAAATGGACTCAACTGCAAATGAGTGTCCCAGAGCGATCTTTGACATCCACTACACTCTCGGTCGATGGTACTGAACCCTTGGTCACTAGTGCTTGATATTTGTCAGGGATTCACTATTTTTTCCCCACATTTGTAATTGGAGTGCTTTAGTTGCACATACTGGTCCTCTCTGAGGACTTCAGGGAGCTGACATGCATTTTGGGGCGGTAATTGACAGGCTTGGATGTTGCAACCTCAGGCTTCAGTCCCTGAGGTTCGGGTGGGACAATCCACTAGATTGTCCGCTGGGAGCCGATCAGGAGGAGGATGAGTGCCAACGGCTGGAACCCGGGTCCCCCCTCATCCAGGGACCACACGCAGTTGATGGCAGCTCAGAATCCGTTTATTATCAAGACACACAGGTTTTTATAGGGAGGGGAGAAGCCAAGGAATCAATAATCCTTCTAAGAGAGTTGCCAGGGGTTATGCAGATTTCGAGTACAGACAAACAAGTGGGGAACAGCCTGTGGTTAGCACATTCCAACCTACCCTAATCTTTTTTGCACAACAATTAGGAAGCTTAACAAAGCAGGACCTAGTAGCCCTCCTGAAGGAACTTATGGAAATAGATCGCTCTAGGGCAGCTGATGAAATGGAGTGAAGGGCAGACCCAACACTTGGAGACCTGTTTGTTAGTGGTCATTCTGAGGTCTTTACAAATTTACTATAGAGAATGTTTCTTTCCAGAAAATGTAGCCTAGTAGTTCACTAAAACTCACATTTTATGAGCCAAATGCTGGCTTAAAATATGTTGCTTAATCTCTTTGTGCCTCAGTCTTCTGGTCTGTAAACAGGGCTAGCCACAGTACTTGATGGGGGTATTATGAAGATCAGATTCATTAATAAGTGTGCTTGGTATATGCCATGCCCCTGGAAGGTGTCAGCTATTGTCTTTATCATACCCAAAAGCAAAATGTGCCTTCTGATCTCCAGGGCTTTGTGGACACTGTTATTTCTGCTGAAGGCAATCCACTGCAATAATGCTTATTGTCTTTTAATTTGCAATTAAGCTTTCACTTTTTCAGGGAAAGCCTTTGCTTACTTCACCAGCTGGCTTAGGTATCCTCCCATGAACTCTGATGGTATTCTAGTTACTTCTGTATCACCCATCACTTGGTATATGTCTGTATCTCGGATCTGTGATCTTTAATTTCTGTTTTGCTATGCTTGTCTTTTTTTATTTTTTAGTTTTTGGTTCTGAGGATTGAACCCAGAGATGCATAACCACTGAGCCACATCTCCGGCCCTTTTATCTTATTTATTTTTTTTTTTTAAGTTTTGAGACAGAGTCTTGCAAAGTTGCTTAGAGCCTTGCCAAATTGCTGAAGCTGGTCTTGAACTTGAAATTTTCCTGTCTTACCCATTTGAGTTATTGGGATTACAGGCATGCTCCACCATACTCAGCCTATGCTTATCTCTTGTTAAATTGTCCTTTGTTGAAGAAGTTATCAGTCATGACTTTGGTGATAGGTGAGGAAGAGATATTACTTTTTTTTTCCCCTACGAAATTCTAGAAAGGAAAGGAATTTGTCTAACTCTTTAATGGGAATTTGCAATGGTATTTGCTGAATAGCAGCTGTTAAGGGTTGCTGTTCCACATGTCAGAGAAAACATTTGACCTTTGGTTTTTTGAGACTAGTTTATTTCACTTAGCATGATATCCTTCAGTTCCGTCCATTTGCCAGCAAATGACCTAATGTCATTCTTCCTTGTGGCTGAGTAATACTCGATTGGGTGTATATGCCATAATTTCCTTATCCATTTCTGTGTTGAAGGGCACCTTGGTTGGTTCCATAGCTTAGTTATTGTGAATTGTGCTGCTATGAACATTGATGTAGCTGCATCACTGCAGTATGCTGATTGTAATCCTTTAGATGTGTAATGAGGAGTGGGGTAGTTGGGTTAAACAGTGGATACATTCCTAGTTTTTTTTAAGGAATCTCAATACTAATTTCCAGAGTGGTTGTACCAGTTTGCAGTCCCATCAATAATGTATAAGTATATCCTTCCCCACCCCTATTTTTGTCAACATTTATTATTGCTTGTATTCTTCAGAGGTTGAATGTTCTCTCTGATGTGTGGAAGCTAATCCAAAATAAGGAAAAGAACAGAGGAATAGTTAAAGGGGAAGGAAATGGAGGAAGGAGAAATGAAATAGGGAAAGTTCGTGGAATGAATCAGAATTAACTTGTTCATGTTTGTATATGAACATATCGTAGTGAATCTCATCAACATGTGTTTCAACAAGTCACTAAATAAAAAAAAGATATTAGTAAACAACAGAAAGATCAGTAGAGTAGAGGGAAGAAAATGGAGGGAGAAGAAATACTGGCAACTGAATTATAATACGTTATATTGCATGCTTTTATAAAAATATCAGTGTTTATCCTGTTGTCAAGTATATCTAAAGAGAACAGGGCTAGAGGAAGGGAGAGGAAGAGGAAATACAGGGAACTAAGTAAAAACAAGGTACACTCCAAGCTTTTATAATTATGACAATGCTCATTCTATTGTCATGTATATTAAAAAAACCCAAAAGTGTGAGGAAGGGAAGGAGGGAGGAAAAAATGGGACTCTGAATTAGAACAAGTTAAACTCCAAGGTCTTAAAAGTCATTGTTTAATCTTGTGTCACATACATCTGAAAAAGAATCAATTAAATAAAAAGGAGAAAACATTAGAGAATTAAAAAAAGAAAGAAAGAAGAAAGAAAGAAAGAAAGAAAGAAAGAAAGAAAGAAAGAAAGAAAAAAGGATGCTCTTTCCAGCGCTCCAAATGGAGCAAGCATTGGTCAACCCAAAGTTGAATTTTTCCTATTTTCACCTGCTGCCATCTGGTGGCAAATTTGAGGAATAGCACAAATCTTCCATAGAGACAGTAATTTGCTGTTCGGCAAAATGGACCAAGTATTTCCTGTGTTTGCCTCTAGCATGTGATACACTAAGTGGCTCTTGAAAAAGTTAGAAGTTATCATAAACTAAAACCTGTAGGTCATTTTTTCCTCAGGTTATTAATCAGTATAGTGACTAATATTTCTTGCACGTGTACTGAACACCAAGGTCTATTTTCAGTGCTTTACACTGATCATCTTATTTAATATTTATGAGACTCCAAGGAGGTAGGTATCATCAATATCTTCTTTTTATCCCCTGAAGGCATTGATAGGTTAAGTAACTTGCCCAGATCACACTGCTGATTAGTGGTAGAGCCAGAATTGTAATCCAAAAAGATCTGGTATCTGTCCCCATGATTTTAACCACTTTTTTTTTTTTTAAGAGAGAGAGAGTAGAGATGTATTAGGAAGGGGGAGGGATAAGGGTGGGTAATTGGGGGGGCTCTTGGGGGTAAAACTAATTTTCAGAATTTATATATATTATATTATTTTATTAGAAGCTTGTTTGTTCAACAAATAAATTTCTGAATTAAAATAAGAAAAAATATGAATGGTAAAAAAATAGAGAGAGAGAGAGAGGGACAATGAGAGAGACAGAGAAATAGAGAATCAATTTTATTTAGTTTTTTCATGTGGTTTTTGTTGCTCCAACACTTTGTTGTGTACGTGGTACTGGGTTCAAACTTGTGTCCTTGTGCATGCCAGGCAAGCACCATAACCACTGAGCCACCTCTCCAGCCCTCTTAACCACTGCTTTAATATAGACACAAGTTAAGCAGGCCAATAAGAGGGGATCTGGCTGAGAATTTTAGTTCTGCTGCTACTTACTTAATAATTACTTGTTGCAAGACAGACATCAGCAGATATGTGGCTTTGATCATATTACTCTCTTTCTCTGGGTTCCATTTTCTGTTCTATAAAAACCTTGGAAGTAGAGAGTATATTGGTTTTCAAGATGTGCTCAAGGTTCTACATATATGGGAGAGGAAAGGGAAGGGGTTGGGTTTGTGACCCTCATGCCTACCGTGGCCACATCCTTCACTTCTTTTGCATAATCTCCTAATTAAGATTTTGGTTTTGCAAAAAATGAAAGAGCAAAAAAAAAAAAAAAAGAAAGAAAAGAAAGAAAGAGAAAGAAAAAAGTAGAAACATCAGGACCAAACTCTTCTGAGGAAGCCTCAGAAAGACTTCACTGAGAGAATAAGCTTAGCTAGTCGTAGCTCAGGAGAGACATGGAGATGATGCTCCACTGATCTTTAGTAGAGTAGCAGTGGGCTCTCCAGTCTTGTCTGAATGCCTCCAGCCTGGCATTTTGAAATGTGCTGTTTCTATAGCATATTTAGAGCACAGATTTTTAATATCTTTAAAATATTGCAGGGCTTTGCCCATGGAAGTACCTAAGAGGAAAGCTATTTATTTTATATTTTCTTATTTAAATTTTTTTATTAAGAGTTGGGTAGTTTTACAATCATAAATGCATATAAAGTAATAATATGCTATGCATTTGATCATAAATCATAGTTACCCCCACATTACCCACACCCAGTCTCTTGATTCTTCTATATTATGCTCCTAACAAATATAATTGACTGTACATATATACGTATAAGATTGTGAATTTTACAGAATAAAATGATTGTGTACATAAATTTGCCTTCTCAGAGGGGTAAAGAGTATGCTACTTTGTTGATTGTCTCTCTAGATCCCTCCCTATCTTCCTTCCCTCTCCTATCCCCTTCCCCCTTCTCCCTCCCCACCTTGTTTTATATTTTCTTTTTAAGAGAGAAGGACAGAGAGAGAGAGAGACAGAGAGAATCAATTTTGATTGAGTTTTTCACATGGCTTTCGTTGCTCTGACACTTAGTTACGTACATGGATGCTGGGGTTTGAACCTGTGTATTCCCACATGTTGGGCAATCGCCGTAACCACCAAGCTACCGCTCCAGCTCCTTGTTTTATATTTTCAATAGGATGAAGATTTAAAGGCCAAACATTTTCTTTAAGGCTTTCTAAAGCTTTTGTGGCGTGAGGGTAAGGGTTAACTCAGTAGAAAGAGCAAGGAATTGAAGCAAATCATGCAGGATCAGTCTGAGTGCTTCCAGTCTTTTTGCTTTTTTGCCATAAAAAATTCGTTCATACTTACAGGTATATTTATATATCATTTTATTTGATGTGATATTACCTCAATTGTGCTATGTCTTTGGTTGATTGTTGGACATATAGTCTTTGAAAGTTTTGGTCCTGGGTAGTAGGCTTTATCTCAAACATTGGCTTCTATGGCCATTCCCTCCATAGCCCAGTGCACCCTTGGAACTGCTGAAGGAAGAGAGCTGTCCTGGAGGGAAGGAACTTGTTATATTGGAAACTGTTTAATTTTATTCTCTTCCTTTTGTGTTTGCTGAGTTTTCCCTTCCTTACAAAATTATTTGCCTTTTCATTGCTGTTTTCCCCCATTTCATGGATACAGAAATTGAGGCCAGGAAAATTACAGTGCTTCCAAGTGTTAACAAAAGTAAGTCAGAAAGAATCAGGACCTAGGTTTTCCTGATGGCCGTATGTCAGATCTCTAAAAATCAACTTCCCCAAGTCAATTAGCCAATAGGTCTGTGCACCACATTTATTTGTTTCTTTTTAACTATTCAGCTTGAGTGACCCACTTTCATTTTACTCTCATAACTGCTCTGAGGGATGATGGATATGCTGCTGTCCCAGCTCCTGCTGCAGCAGTTGGTACTGAAGGGGGAAGGTGAACAAGTTGGGGATGAAGGCAGCAGACTTATTCATAGAAAAAGAATACATTTCTAAGAAATCTTCATATTCAAGAGTATGTTCACAATTCTTTAGGAATATAACTCCTCCCCACTTTTGGTTACAGGCTTGAGCTAATGATTCTAAATTTATTAAAAATGAACATTGGATTGTTGAAGGCTTCTTTCTTTCCTTCTCCTTTCATCTTATTCCCAGATCCTCTTCTTTTCTGCCACCCATCTCTGGCAAGCATTAAAGTGAGCTCTTGTGTCTGGTTTCGTGTGTATGAGTTCTTGTAAAGCACATATT
The DNA here is from genome assembly GCA_004027875.1 of Aplodontia rufa. Classification (NCBI taxonomy): domain Eukaryota; kingdom Metazoa; phylum Chordata; class Mammalia; order Rodentia; family Aplodontiidae; genus Aplodontia; species Aplodontia rufa. The sequence goes on along the minus strand of PVKS010007045.1, from coordinate 52,534 downwards.
ATTTTGTGCACATGCATTCCTTTTATTTTTTTTATTTATTTTTATTAAGGAGTTGTTATTGTACAATCATAAATGCATATAAAGTAACAATATGATAACATGTATTCCTTTTAAAACTTACCCCAATGATACTGTGTTACAGGTCTCAGGCTGTTTCTATCTGGTTCCCTCAGACTGATGCTGTAAGTATATTCAGGGTTCTGTGTGCACAACTTGACCTTTCTTAGCCCATGGTGTGCATCCTCTACATTTCGGCAGTCCCTCTTTAATGATGGATTCCAGGTCACTGCCAACTTCCCTTCCACCTCTATAGCAAATAACAGTGAAATGAATACTCCTGTGTGTTTTTCTTTTACAGAGCTGAGTGAAAATCTAAGCTATATATATCAAAGTGGAAATTCTGAGTCATAAAATACTATTGTTATACGTTCTATAGAAATGTGTCAGAACTCTCTTTAGTTTTCACTCCCTGCAGAAGAACACGAGTGTTTCTAGATCCAGCTGTAAATGCTTCACAGATCTAATGTGTGTCAAATCACACCTCACTGTTGTTTTCATTAGCATTTCTCTTCAGATGTCTCTTTTTTGGCTTGTTAACTTTTTGGATTTCTTCATTTTGTTCCTGAATGGTGGGATTTATTTGCATATTATAAATACAATATTAATTGTTTAAACTTGAAATGTCTGTTTTATATTTTGAAAAGTTCTCTACATTTATCGTGTGTCTGTTAACATTTCCCTGGATGTTCCTTATTGAAAAGAAATCCATACTGTTGCTGCAACCAAATTCATCTGTATGTTTGCTTCATAGTTGGAGATTTTAAGATGTGCTTTCCCACAGTTAGGTGTCAAGGTATTTTATGGATTTTTTTTCTGTTAATTTTAGAGCTTTATTTGTTGTAGTTGAAAGCTTCCGCTATAGGTAACGTTAGGTAACAATCTGGTTTCATTTCTTTCCATCAGAACTAACTTTTTTACACTATCTTCTACATACTCCATCTTTCTCACTACTGGTTATGGGTTCTTTTATTTTCTTTTATCTTATTTTAAAGAGAGAAGGAGAGAGAGAGAGAGAGAGAGAGAAAGAATAAATTTTTATTGAGTTTTTCACATGGCTTCCGTTGCTCTGACACTTAGCTGTGTACAGAGGTGCTGGGGTTTGAACCTGTGTACTTGTGCATGCTGGGCAAGCGCTGCAACCGCCAAGCCACTTCTCCAACCCCTGTATGGGTTCTTTTAAAACATATATTAAGTTTCCTTATGCATGTGGGTCTGTCCCTCTTTGGTATTTTTCATTAGTTTGTTTTTCTATTTTGCATCCATAATTCTCTGAGCTAACTTATCATATGGTTCTCTGTTAGGTGCTGATATATAAAAGGGCAAGATACTTATTTTTCAGGTTGTCTTAACCAACTGTTAACATTTATTCTTTCCTTATAAGTATAAGGACTAAGTATAATTGGCTATTTTAAAATTTATTTTCTTTTTAGTTTTAGATGGATACAATACCTTTATTTTATTCATTTGTTTTTATGCAGTGCTGAGGATCCAACCCAGTGCCTCACATGTACTAAGCAAGCACTCTACTGTTGAGCTATGAGCCCAACCCCTATAATTGATTCTTTTTTTTTTTTTTTAAAGAGAGTAGGACAGTAAGAGAGAGAGAGAGAGGGGAGGGGGAGAGAATCAGTATTTATTGAGTTTTTCATATGACTTTCATTTCTCTGACACTTAGTTGTATACATGGGTGCTGGGGTTTGAACCTGTGCACTCGCGCAGGCCTGGCAAGCACTGTAACTGCTGAGCCACTGCTCCAGCACCCCTATAATTGGTTCTTAAAAAATAAGCAACTCAAGTATAAATCCTTTTGGATTCCATAAAATATGCAAGTTAACGGGGAGAATTGACCTCTATACGATTTCAACCATTCATTCAGATATACCTATTTAGATCATTTTCTCTGTAAAAAAGTATTGAGATTAAAAGTTTTCTTCAAAGAAAGATTCTCAAGAATACAAGGATCTCTTTTTATTTGGAATTTCAAATGGTTCTTTTCCCTCCACATTTTTTATTGGTACATTATAGTTGTACATTGTTGTGGTTTGAATGTGAGGTGTCCCCCAAAAGCTCACATGTGACAACTTGGGAAGGCTGAGGCGAAACAATTGGGTTCTAAGAGCCTTAAGCCAATCAGTGAGTTAATTCCCTCATAGGGATTAATTGGCAGCTGTATCTGGTAGGCTGGAGCAGGTGGGTCATGGGGGCATGCCTTTGGGGTATATATTCTGTATCTGGCTTGGAATTTCTCCATCTGCTCTGCTTCCCCATGTGATGCCTTGAGCTCTCTGCTTCCTGGAACCCTGCTGCCCTGATGTACAACCTCATCTTGAACCCCGAAGAAAGGAGCCAGCCTTCCATTGAGTAAGACCTCAAAACTGTGAGCTCTAAAATAAGCCTTTTCCTCCTAAAATTGTTTATGTTGGGTTGTTTAGTTGCAGGCAGAAAGCCTACTAAAGCATATATTTTGATGGGATTTGTTGTTACATGTGCTTACATGCACACGGTATAATGGTACAATTTGGCCAATCTCACTCTCCACCACTTCCCCCCTCGTACACCTTGTTCACGTTCCTCTACTGATCTCCCTTTGATTTTTAGGAGCTCTATCCCCACCTTTCTTTTCTTTTTTCCTGTCTAGCTTCTGCATATGAGAGAAAAGTTAGGAACCTTGACCTTCTGAGTTTGACTCATCAAATGGTTATTTCTAAAACAAATTATGCAGCTGCTTACGTTGATGCTGAGAAATGCTATTCCTTTTTTTTGTTTGTTTTAGATCTTGATCTTATGTTCTTTCACTTTGCTGAATGTTCTTTTATTCCTTTTAAACATATTCACTATTGATTCTGTTGGTATTTATTTGGGGAATAATCATATTATCTACAGATAATTATAGTTTGATATCTTTGCTTGCAATGCTTAAATCCCTCCCCATTGTTTTGGGATCACCAGTGACACACTGGAGATGGTGCTGTGGTGGGGGAGGTTTCTCTTCTTGCTCCTGAGCTTGAGGAAAAGCACCAAAGTTTTTCAACAAAGTACTGTTTGCTGTTGTCTTTTGGTATCTAACTTTTACCAAGTTGAAATGCAACTTGGTTCATTAAGAGATGTTTCAAAGTTATACATAGTTGATGAGATTTGCCAGATGACTTCTGTACCTAGGCAGATAATTAATGATTTCATTTTTTTTTATTCTGTTAATTTTACTAAAAAATTTGTTTTTGATGCTGGGGATTGAATCCAGGGCCTTGCACGTTAATTTTACTCTTTATTAATGTGGTAGTTTATATAGACAGATTTTTAAAATGTTGAACTATCTTTATCATTTCTGGGGTGAAAAGTCTAATTGGTAATAATACTATTGTTTTATTACTCTTAGGATCTGGCTAGCTAATAATTTATTCAGGACTATCATATCTATTCTCATAAATAAAACAAAACAGAATTTTTGTGTTTGTACAGTTTATAAGTGGTTCTTGGATCAAGATTACATTCCAGTCTCATGTAATGGGCATTTCTTCCTCTTTTTCTATCTTCTGAACAATCTTGAAATGGGAATTGACTGGTTTGATAGCATTCACCTGTACAGGCTTCTAGATGTTTTGGTGGTTTGGGGTTAGCATTTATATTCCCGTAACACTTTCTTGTTTCTTTGTTATATTTATCATATCTGTTATATTTATCATATCTTATAAGATATGCTTATAAGAAAAGAATACTCATAAGTATTTTCCTGGGAGATTTCTGTCATCAGTTGGCCTGTTGGATACTGATGAATTGGACTGTTCCTCTTCTTGGCCATTCATTGAAGTATATGTTCTTTTCCCACATTTAGCAACATTCTGTTATTTTTATGAAAACATTTCTGAAAAGTCACTTTTGTAGACCTGTGAAATGAAAACTTTTACTGAGAATACATGTCCCGGTAGTGCTGATGTATTAGTAGGGGGCAGGTGGTGAGATTTGCTAGGAGGTTTCAGTAAGGCAATTGCACCCATGAGACTGAAGTTTGACTCTGCTGGTGCCCTGACTCTTTGAGGAAATGTCTTTCACCATGTCTCTTATCTGCTAATCAAGTACAGATGATTCATCAGGTAGTAGCTTAGAGACTGAAATGCTGTTTCTAGTTTGTTGAACTTTTGTTGTGTGCCTCCCTTGCCTTGGCTGCTGGGAAGCTCCTGGCTAGATTTAATGCCTGACTGCAGAAGCCACCTTTCCCCAAGTTCTGGATTACTTCCCATATGTATATATATGATCATGCGCTCTCTGCTCCTTCTTTAAGCGTTCTCAAGTCTCTGAGAATGCCTGCTCTCAAGTATCTGACTACAGCATTTGATTTTGCAGATTCATCATCTTCAAACTAGAGATAAAGCCCTCATCTGCTGGGTTGTTGTGAGAATTAAATGATACCTTGGATTAAACGAGAACCCCTAAAGCCGAGGGGCGGATGCAGGGCAGCCTGCTGGGGCTCACTCACTTTCTAAATGACTCACTGCTACACAACAGCCTCAGGGGGAGGAAAAATACCGGTTTCAGCAAAATTATAAATTGTTACATCATGGGCTTTTGGAGTCACTTGTGAAATGTCAAAATGACAATACCAAGGGTCTACTGACATGTTTTGTTGGGGAGGTAGGAGTGGCATAAATGCTGGACACATACGCCAGTTGAGGGCTATATGGAGGTCCCAACTAATCACAGGGTGCTATTTTGTTTTTTCTTGATCTTGCTTTATTTGCCCTTATTCCCCCCTCAAGGTGTCGAGTGAAGATCTGCTGGCTCAGTTCCTCTACTGTTTCAGTCAGTTTGAAGCTTGACAGCTCTGGTTGGAGAGATTCCTGCAAATCTTTGAGGGGCTAAGGGCTAGGTGGGGGTCCCTGCACTGTGGGCACAATAGTTCCCTCCTGCTGGTGATGCTCAGAGCCTGGGCTCAGTCTTTGAGCCTGTGCCCTGTTATAGGGTATAGAATTAAGGTGAGGGTCTCCTTTGAAACCCAGCAAGGTAGAGGCAGGGAGGGATGAAGAAAAGCAACAGAAGGAAATACTGAAACTAGTTATGCACGTGGAATTTTCTTTACTCTTTCCAGTGGGTTTTTCTTTTCTAAATTTTTACCTTGATAGTTCTCCAAATCATTTTCCATTGATACTGTTTTGGAATCCTCCTTCTTCATTAAGACACACTTGTATGTTGCATTATTGGAGATTTTCTTTTCATCGTTGGAGATTTGAGAATTGTAGTTCAAGGAACGAGTTATTGCCTTCTCAGAAAAACTTCCTAGTACCTGACTGGTCATTCAAAAGATATGCAGTTCAGAAAAACATTATTTGCTCTTGGTATTTTTTAAAAAGTTTTCCTTCTCCTTCACGCTCTTCCCCATCCTTCTTTTTCTACTCTTTCACATCCCGCCTGGCATCCCTGGCCCTTTCCGGATCTGGGTCCTGTGCGTGGAGATGGATGAAGCACATGAATGAGTCTCAATGGGGGAGGCTGGAGCTGCTTTTTGGAAAGGCTGGAAGCCAAAGGAATGTTTGTAATGGTTTATTTTTTGAAGAATTCTTTCTCTTCCATTCTCTGTATGGGGGGGCATGGAAAGAGAGAGAGGGTGAGGGGGAAGAGAAAGGAGAAGGAGGAGGAAGAGAGAAAAGGTAATAGAAATGTTGGTGTCCACTGCTGGCAGGAGAGAGTTTTCTTTGTGGTTGAGTGTGAGTGTTTTGCTCTGTCAGGTGCCCAATACCACCGTGGGACATTCCAGTCTGGATGAGTCAAGCAGAACCGTGGGTCCCTCTGGTAACATGCTTTATCGAGTGCTTGGTTTGGAAGGTTGAAACCCAGGAAAGCTGGTCTACAGGTGACAGTTTTTCTGGGTGTTTTTCCAGTTTTCCAAGATGCCCACAGCAGCCACTTCTGGAAGAGGATATGGAAAGAGTGTGGGAGGAGGGGGAGGAGGCCACGGAGCTGTCACATGTGCCGAACAACCAAGTCTGGCAGGATCATTCTATTACACAGGCCTATGAGCTTAGGTCCGAGAGAGAATTTCTCTGACCATAGTCCTCCACAAAGTTTAAAGAAAAAATATGCACATCACCGGGCAGTATCCAGTTGCTCTCTAGAGGGCGCCAAACATCATAGACCTCTTCCTCCAGGTAGCTCCTGGGCTTCAACCCAAGTGCTCTGTGTGCTAACAGATGGACAGTTTTAAAAGCCATTGAGAAGCTCCTGGTACATTTCAAGGAGAATTGAAGTAAGAAGAATGAATATTCAGTTCTTATTAAAAAAAATTTCAAGGGACCAGAGCGGTGGCGCAGTGGTTAGAGCACTTGCCTGGCACACGTAAAAACCCAGCACCACATGCACAATGAAGTGTCAGAGCAATGAAGGCAGTGTAAAGGACTAAATAAAACTGATTCTTTCTCTCTTTCACTGTCCACTTCTTAAAAAAATGTTCAAGTAGTTGGCCCCCCTCACTTTTTCACTATGTCCCTCCCTGACTCTACAGGCAGAGAGAGAAGTCTAGGGTTGGAGACATATGGGGTTGGGGTGGGATCTGGGTGTTAAGTTCAGGGATGGATGAGCGTGCCTACACACTTGGTAATAATAAAAAGATGAAAAGTCAGTGGCTTGTTTTTAAAGAGTTATGAACTAAGTGTAAATGCCCAAACATCATTAATGTCAAAGACAGTTGTATGAAAATGTTCACATTAATATTTTGTATACTTAGGCCAATATGAGAAAAGGGAGGAGTAAAGAAATTTAAAATAGCAACATCAAGATAAAGATAATTTTGTTTGTTTTTGCACCTGGATTTTTTTTCTAGAATTATGAGAATACAGGGACTGCTCTGCCTCTTTGCTAACTTAAAGAAAAACTTCTCACGATGTTTAGTTTTATGTGTGAACTTTACTGGGCCGTGAAATGTCCAGATATTTGTTCAAACATTATTCTGGATGTTTCTGTGAAGGATGTGATTAACATTAAAATTGTTGAACTGCTTAAAGCAGATGGCCCTCGTTGTGGGCCTCATCCAATCAGTCAAAGGCCTGAATAGACAGAAAGATTGACCCTGTGTGAGTTGATTCCTCTGCCTCACTCACTTTGGACTGGATATTCTGGGTGTGCAGCTTCCTGCAGATCTTCCTGGGTACTAGTCAGTTTCCATAACTGTATGAGCCACTTCCTTACAATAAATCACACACACACACACGCACACACACACACATGCATTTTCTCTCCCTCTCTCTCATTCTATTTATTGGTTCTGTTTCTCTGTAAAGACCTGACTAATATATCTATGGAATGATTTAATTATTTTTCAAAGAAATTACTGGGCATGGCTCTGTGAACCAAGATATTGGGATATCAGGAAGCTGGGGTGTGCATATATGTGCTTTTCTATTTTGCAAATATAATCCTGTAAGTGTACTTTTATTTCTAATATGACTTTTCTATTAAGAAAACAATTCTTGATATTTCAGTTGAAAACTCAAGTACACGAGACCCACTTATTGGCCATCTAGGAAGAAAGAACTGAAAATTATTCTGGGGTAGAGGAAAATGTAGCTAATATTAGTTTTCCCTAAAGAAAAACTCAAGAGGAAATGAGTTTACAGGGATTTATGTGGGGCATAAAGGAGAGTTTTGAGAGGCAAGGTTCTGTCAAGAAGGTGTTTGGAGCTAATGCAGTGGAGCACACCTGCCATTCCAGCCACTCAGGAGACTGAGGCAGGAGGATCACAAGTTCAAGGACAGTTTGGGTGACTTACTGAGATCTTGTCTCAGAATAAAACATAAAGAGTGCACAGCTCAGCAGTAGAGTGCCCTGGGTTCAATCAACCCAGTAGTGCTGAAAAGCAAAATAAAACCACCACAACAAAAAAACATGCATGGTGCATCTGTCCTTGGAACACAGGATGAGTAGAGCAGGGTGCAGGCTGTGCTGAGCCTTGGGTGCAGTGGACTTTCAGTGCCCCCACTCATCTCCTCCCACAGGGCCTCAGGGAGCTACTGCAAGGGCAGAAGTCAGTCCTGCCTTTGAAAGCGCCATTTAGTATTTCCCTTGAGAACTGGTCATGTGTGCAGCAGGGATGGCCAGGGCTGATTCACAGTCATCTCCAAACCTATTTTCAGTAATGACCTTTGTTCTCTCTTAAGTACTTTATTTATTTATTTATTTATTTTGCAGGGCTGAGGATGGAATCCAGGATTTCATGCGTGCTGTACAATCACTCTACCACCAGGCTACAGCCCCAGCCCTGTTCTTTTTTGAATGTGGATACCACTGTGGGGTGGGAATTAGGGTGGAGCCAAAGACTACTGTTTTTCATTATAGTTTTAGAAACTCAAACCTTGATATGTGTAAATTTGAGAAAATAAAAATGTATATAAAAATTAAAAAATCTGCATGTCTGCCTTGCTATCTTGTCCTCCTACGCCACACCAGCCAGGTGTGGGGGTGGAATCCACTCTGAGGATCATCCAGAGTCATCGTGCTTCAACTGTGTGACATCGTGGGCTGCCTTCTATGGCAGGGATGGCGATTGTACAGGAGTGCTTGTGAAGGGACCCACAGCTATGGCAAACCACAGTCCTGCTGGGTGGCTCAATGGGCATTTCTGTCCTGAAAAGGGTTGTGGCAAGATGAGTGGCAGCAGCCCGGGGGTAGAATGACCAATTCTTTGATTGTGTTTGATTTCTTAATAAAATGCAGGGTTTGGGGACTGGAGTGGCTGCTCAGCAGATAGCACTTGCCTGGCATGCTCAAGGACTCGGGTTTGAACCCTAGCACCACTTACACAACAAAGTGTCAGAGCAATGAAAGCTACACAAAAAACTAAATAAAAATTGATTTTGTCTGTCTGTCTCTGTCACTCACTCTCTCACTGTCCCTCTCTCAAAAAAAAAAAAAAAAAAAAGGAGGGTTTGGTTTTGTGGGACCTTTGGGTACAGATATCAAGACCATTTGAAATGACCAGGGTCCTGTCATCTTCTCGGTGCTGTGGGAGCAGAAAAGAATTTGCTGCCCTCATGGTTTTATGAAACTTAAGCAGAAGCTTGAAGTTGTATTCCTGAGGGGACCAATATACTAATCTTGACTGGATGCAGGCTGTGACCAGAAGAACTTCCATACTCTGGCCCCCAGAGGTGTTTTATTGAAGGGCTGGGATAGTTTGGAAGATAGTACTCACCCTAGAAGTCCTATGACTTACGGAAGGTACAGAATTGGTTCCCAATCATGAAGTTGTTGGGGTGTGGCTAGGTGTCCTCCACTCTAGTTGCACCTGTTGGTCTCTTTCTAAGCCATTAATGTGTCCTGTCCAGTTCTATCAGACATTGTATCCATAGAATCCCAAATTGGAAAGTGACCCTGTCTTTACCCCTCTATTGCCTTCCCTGCCCATTGGTTATCTAATCTTCCCATACATGACTTCTCCCTTGCAGAGGGAAAAGCTCCTTCCTGCTAAGGATGTCTAGTATTGAACCATGTCTTATCTATTTTCATATGGTTTAAGTGTTCCAGTTTTTCCAGTGTCTTCCAGGTGACAGCTCCGTGACTGTGCTTCCAGCTCACCCTGCTCCTGCTCCTGGAGGCATACCCCTAGCTCTCATGGATAACCCCCCACACCACAGAGCTGGGCAGGCAGCTCTGTGCCATCCCCACACTTACCGTGGGTTTAATCCACTGTGCTTACTTCAAGAGATAAGCAGGAATAATTGAAGCAGAAAGTACACAATTCCATAGTTTGTGTTTAAACAAAGAAGGTGATCATTTATTAAACAAGATTTTATTGAATAGTAATTTAGTTTTAGGAACATCTCAGAAACTTTGTCCAAGATAAAAACTCTTGAGGACTTAGTTTGTCTCCATTTAGTTAGACCTTTACATGTATTTTCATTTCATTCCCATGAACACTATCTTCAATATTCCCACTCTCTACCAATGAAGACACAGCCCAGAAAGGTCAAGTGATTTGCCCAAGTTGGTGAGTAGGGGGCTGGGATTTGAGTTAGGTATTTAACCCCAGTGCCCCATCTAAATTCCACTCTGCACTGACCTTTGGAATATGCAGACTAATAGCACTCACACATGAAGGCTTCCCTGGCAGGGTATTTCTTCAAGTAGTGACATCATTTCATGTGTGAGGTCGATTTTAGTAAAACTTACCACATACTACTAACACATGATAGGATGAATACATGATTTATGCAAAAAGAATTGACAGTTGGAATATTTATTTATTTTGGTCCTTCCCTTCCAGTGCCTCTGGACACAGCGTCATCCTTGTGCTGTTGACACGTACAATAGCCAAACAGCAGCAGTTACAATTTCTTGAGGGCTTATATTTGGCTCTTTATACGTATTATGTTCTTAAATGCTCTTTGCCACTTTGAGGTAGGAATCACTTTCATAGAGGAAAAAGATGATGTTTACGTAGTGTAAAGTGAGACTGTTTAACTGCTAATCAATGAAGGGCAGATTCAGACTCAGGTCTCCCTGAATTCAAAACCTATGCAGGTAAGCACCCTGTTCCCTGAGTGGTCGCTTTGTGGGTTCTAGGCTATCATGTGACATGTTTTGTCAAAGTATAGCATGGGAGCACATGTGCTTATAGAATTAAAAATAAATAAATAAATAAATAAATAAATATCCCATATTAGCTAAGTTCCAGGTACACTCCTGGGTAAATATACAAATCTTGTAAAGGAAATCAGAAGTTAAACAGGTTTCCTCCTTAACAACAAGGAATGATTATTGAGCGCTTTCCAAGTCCTTTCTGTGTATTCTTACTTTATTCCACATAAATCCATATGTAGTAGGTATTACTATCCCCATTCTACAGGTCAGGAAACTGAGACAGGGGCATATTGCTCAGTGATAGATATCCTGGGGTGCGTGGATCAATAGAGATTCAATGGTGCACTACTTCCCAGACATATCTGATGACCTATTAAGAATCATGGCTTAGGGGCTGGAGTGGTGGCCCAGCAGTTACTGTGCTTGCCTGGCAGGAACCAGGACGTGGATTCGAATCCCAGCATCAGGTACACGATGAAGTGTCGGAGCAACGAAAGCCACATACAAAACTTAATAAAGCTGATTATCTCTTTTTTTCTCTCTCTCACGGCCCCTCTTTCTTTATTTAAAAAAGTTAAAGAATCATGTCTTAGACTAGCTGTGCTCTGAGTTGCATATTCCGTTAAATTGTGACACATTTACCAGTCTGATTTCCTTACTTAGGCTGCTAGCTCCTGGTGAGCAGGAGCACAGTTTTCCCTGTCTCATGGTCTTCCCCTGGCTGTGTTTATCATGAAAACCTTGCTCACTTTTGATGTCAGGGCTCCTCCTTTCTTCTTTCCCAGGAGCATGAGAGTATGAAGAAAAAACCAGAGTCAATTTCATGAGGAAAGCTTTAGTAGGTAATTGCAGCCCCAGGTGACTCTCTTCTGTTTCTCCAAAGACTGACATTGCCATCCCTTCTGTAGCTGGTTGAAGGGGACCAAACCTCTCAGGAAGACGGACTTGGTTCCGTTTGACCAGCCAGAGTAGGGGGCAGCTCCTTTGGAATGGGACTGCAGCCTTGCATGTGGGGATAGTTTGGAGTGTCCAAGCACCACTCATCCACGCCTGTAACACAGAGAGAACAGCGTTAGCATGAATCAAATCCTGGGAGTGTGCTCACTCAATATGTCCTCTCACATGATCTGATAAAATCATACAGAAATTGCATTTTGCATTGTATGACTTTGATTTTTTCCATTTTTTAATCTTTATTCTTTTTTCATGTAGAAACATTAGAAACATGATATGATATTATAGATATGGGAGATGACACTGTCCCTCTCATCTTCCAAAAACATTTTGGTTATGTTCTTTGACTGTTTTGCATTTGAAACAAAACTTTAAAACTGTTATATAATTAGAAAAGAATATGTGTGACACAGATGTAAGTAATGACACATAGTAATAAAACTAATATGCAAGAACAACCATCTACCTTATAAAAAAGGAATTTTATTTTTTTTACTGCTCTGTCACGTTAAGACTTCCTGAATGCTTCCCCAATTTATCTCTTTATGTTTCCCCTTGTAAATAACTATAACATTTTAACACATTATGTTTTCTTATTATTTAAATGTTTTCTTTATAGTTTTACCATTTATGAATACATTCTTTTTTTTTTCAGCACTTGCCGCGCATGCTAGGCAAGTGCTCTGCCACTGAGCTAAATCCCCAACCCCTATGAATAAATTCTTGAATAACATACTTGAGTATTCTAAGATATAATGATATCCTCAGTGGTCTTGATATCTTTACTTAAAATATTTATAAGATTCATTCATATCAATATGGTAGCTGTAGTTTATTAATTTTTATTGCTTTTGGTTTTCTACCTGTGAATGTACTTCAATTTATTTCTTCATTCTCCTAGCCATAGACATTGAGATTTTTCAAGGCAAGGGGGAAATCTTTGATTCTCATAGGTTTACAAGAAGCCTGAATTCTGGTGTGTAAGAAATTGTAGGCTGACCTTGCAAAGGAAACCACAAATCAGGAAACCTAAAAGTGGTTTAAACAGCCAAGTGGATTCTGCCAGATGCACTCCAATTTGGCAGTCGTGGCTGGAATAAATGAGATATCTCTGACATCAAAGCCTTCAATAACTGCATTTCTACATAAATGGGAACTGGCTAAAAGCTCATTGTGAGGGCTGGAGATATAGCTTAGTAGCACAGGCGCTTGTCTAGGCTGCAAGGGCTTGGGTTCAACCCCCAGAACTGATGAATGAATGAATGAATGAATGAATCAGGCAAGCAAGCAAGCAGGGTATCACAAAACATGGTTCTAGAATGGTCTGCACAGAGTTGATAATGATGCTTCTTTCTTGTACCGAGTTCCCTCCTCCTTGGCATGCATCCTCTCGGCTGGCTCTGCAGTCGGCATCTTACCTTCTCCGTTCAATCACATAGTGTCTTGGGCTGCTGCTGGCCTGCTTATCCTCTGGCCCATATCCTCTTAGCAAGGGAGTGCAATGGTGGGGCAGGGAGAAGCCAGGCAGCCTGAAATCAGGACTGAGGAAGCCCAGGTCCAGCTCAGAGTGACAAGCCTCTTCGGGTGCAATTTCGTCAGTTCTGGACGTGATTCTTCCCTCGTCTCTGGTCTCTTCTTCACCCGAGTTCTGCCCCTCCTCCAGCAACACATCCACCCACACAATATGCCCCCAGTTTCTGAGCAGATGATACGAGATCATTCACTCTATGGGGTAGGAAAGCTATGTGTAGGGCAGGGATGATTTAGAAAAAGGGAAGGGTTTAAATTGGAGAGATGGACAACCTTGAGACTCCTCTTTTATGAACGTGAAGGCCAAAGTGCAGAATAGAGAATAGTGATTTTCTTTGGAAAAAACTGAGTGCCATAATATGCCAGCATCAGACACCATATTTATTTAAATCACCACTGTCAAAGGCAGGGTTTCTTGACTTTAGCATACTGACATAATGGGCTGGATAGTTCTTAGCTGTGGGGGGCTGCCCAGTGACTTTTAGCAACATCTTTAGTCTCCATACCCTAGATGACTGAAACCTCCCAAATGTGACAACCAAGAGTGTAAGTGCTGAATGCCTGACCCCTCCAGAGGGGAGAGCAAAAATCACCTATTGAAGAATCTCTGATCTAAAGCTTTAAATTTCTGTGTTCATTTCTGTAGCTGCCACAGCTCCAATAACTGCCCATGTTCTTTGCTCCTCCACCTCCAATAATATAGGTGGGGGTGTCCTGGAGACAGCTAACAACTGCCTGGTTTCTGGAAGAGGTAGGTGGGAGGTGTCACTGGGTTGCTGCAGCTCGTCAGTGGCATGGGGGAACCTCTGCCCAGTGCCCTGGACGTGCTGGCCCCTCTGAGAGGATGATACTTCCATCTCCAGCCATCTGTCCAGCAAACAGATACATCCTCACTATTCCTTCCTTTTTCTCCCTATCCTCCCCTGAGTGCTCATCCTGTGCTACCCACTTCCAATGCACAGGTCTCTGCATGAAAAGTCTATTTCCTTTTGTGGTTCTGCTTAGGAATTCAAGGTATAAATTTAGTGTGGTCCCAGTCTTCATCACACACTCTCAGCCTAAAAACAAGGGGGTAGAACCCTGAGATGCATGGAGCCATCTTGGAGCTGGAGCTCTAGTGGCAAGGGGTCCCTTCTTTTCCCTCCTTTGCTAATTACAGTGGGTGATGGCACCAGCCTGGGGGGACTGTGGCGACTCCTGGCATGGGGCTTCCCCCTACAAGCCCAAGTCCTTTTCTGGTGTGGGCTTAGACCCTTGAGAGTCAGAACTAGGAACATAGGGGTTTGGAGATGAGAAGAGAAAGGAACTGGGGCCATTGGTTTATTAATTTATCTGGTCATGATTTGAGCATCTCATTTTCCTCAAACAGCCTCTCCTGGAAGCAGCACTCTGTGCCAGGATTGTGGTGTGAAGTGGAAGGGACAGCAGGACAGGGTCAGGAGACTAGAGAGCCCAGTGAGTCACTCATTGCTTGTGTGGTTTCCAGAGCTGCTTGCCTTCCTTCTATAATAAAAGCCCTTAGAAACGCACAAAAGGCCACAGACCTGTGATACAGATGGTCACTAAAGAAGTACGATTCAGTTGGGTTAGCAGAAACATCCCATTTCACGGAGGAAGGAGCGAGGAGGTGAGGGCGGATTTGGGGAGGAATCTTTGTGGGATGTGGACTCTCCCCAGCAAACAGGCCAGAGGAGTGGGGTCTGGGAGACTGGCCACAGCAGGGTCTCAGGGGCATCAGTCAGGAGTCTAAATCCGTGCACTGAGCGAGAGGACTCAAGAGCAGAGAGGGAGCTGTGGGGCAGGTCTTGCCGGTTGGTGCAGCAGACACCTGAGGGCACAAAGCGAGGATGAGGCGGTCAACTGGCCTGTGCTCCGGGTGGGCCACAGGGCCAGCGAAGAGGCGCTTGCCGAAACCACACACTTCCTTACATTCCATAGCAAAGTAATCGTATGGGGATATAAAGAAGCATGTGGCCTTGGGAAGCAGCGTTGTCCAGAAGCACCCCCCACCACTCTGACATCTCAGAAGTGGGTCACACCCATGTTTCCCCCTAGCTCAGGTGGGAAATGCTTAGAGGGAGGACCTCTGGGACCTAAATTCTCCCAAACCATCTTGAGTAAATCTTCTGAGAGGAACAGTGGTGCTTGTGGGGACTAAATCTGCCCCCCCCATTGTTTGTTCGGAAAGGAATGGCACCAAGTTTCATTGACTCATTATGGCACAGTTAATATCTAGCAAACCCTTTGTTATTGCTATTAATTACTTCACTACTCTTGCATTGTATATTTTGATATGATCCTATTTTAATGTTTGGCATCTAGTAAAGTGAAAATTAAAAAGAAGAGGGACTCCAACAGAGATCTATTGTGCACGTGCACACCCGGACCCTACTGTACTTCCTACTGTACACCCGCTTATGAGCTTATTGACGGGCTGCAGCTGCCGGCGGGGCGCAGCGCTCCAAGCACAATGGCTCATTGTGGGATGATCTTTTGTTTGGCCCCTGCTCCTCCAGCCCATCACCTGCTGCATAGTCTGTGAGAGCTGAGCTGAGGGAGAGGGAGGGACACAGGCAGCTGTTCAGCCACAAGGAGCCTGGACCTGCCACCCGATGTGGGGGGGGGGGATGGCATTTTTGAGCTTCATGGCATCCAATTCTGTGCCAAGAAATGAGGAGAGGTATGTTAAGGGAAGAGTTAGACCCCAAAGAAGCATAGGCTGTGTGGTTAATGGAGTCTAGTAACGGTAATAAGGAATAAGAAGTAACTTCTCAAACATTGTTTTCTGTGGTAGGATCATTTTCAGTGCTTGGCTCTTGTCTGCTTTTTGAATCCTCACTATATTATGAAGTAATAGCTATTTGATCTGGTTTCAGAGATGAGGAAGATTTCATAGAAAAGAATTGATTTACAAATATTTGAAAGGTAATTCCTTTAAAAACTAATCAGATTGGAGGGACAGGCTTGGATCCAGAGGCAAGGAAGTTAAGAGGTGTTGAAAAGGAAGGAAGGAAGGAAGGAAGGAAAGAAGGAAGGAAGGAAGGAAGGAAGGAAGGAAACACAATTGGCTTCGTACTCTGTACATTTATCCCTCTGCATCTTTGCTCTTGGGGTATGGTAGTGATAACTTAGAAATCATATTATTTCTTAGGAAGATTGGAAAATGTCCTTGGTATTCAAAATCTTTCTGATTGTCCTAGGGACTGTTCAGTAACTCATTTAATCCAATTAAATGACTACATAAAGTTCTGTTTTGAAAACACAGTTCTCTCCCTGAATGAAGTATAAACTTCATATAAGTGAGAATTTGAGGGTAGGAGTCAAGCAACACTATCATGGGCAGATGGGGCCTTCATTTTAGTTAGCTGAATTTGTCAGATCAAGATCTTCCAAAGTGATGACATGTGAGTTGTCAGAAGCAAGTGTCTGCATAGATAAGAGGGACCCTTGAGTTTTATGTCTAAAAAACTAGACTAAGCCAGCTTCAAGAATCTTATTCATGACCCAGGCTGAATTCCAGAGATGATGAGTTCAAGTTAGAATAAAAATGGAGAACACTCTCAGGGAAAATATTTGAGATAGCTGAGGGAGAGCTAACTGCCCCATGAGACTCTCCTCAGCATTTGGGTGTGAATTGGTTTGTTTTTGTTAGGTCCAACCTCATATGGTCAAAAAGTCACTTAAAAGTTCACTTCAAAGGGTTGGAGCAGTGACTTTGTGGTTACGGTGCTTGCCTGGCATGCACAAGTGCACGGGTTCAAACCCCAGCACCTATGTACACTACTAAGTGTCAGAGCAACAAAAGCCTTGTGAAAAACTCAATACAATTTGATTCTCTCTGTTTCTCTCTCTCTCTCTCTCTCTCTCTCATTGTCCTCTCTTTAAAAAAAAGTTCACTTCAAAATCTGCAGGAAAAAAATTTAAAATGTGAATAGCCAATTCCATGATAGTTCAAGAATCCAAGAAACTGTATTCTTATTAATTTAGAATAAGCAATGAATTCTGAAAGTCAAGAGAAAGTTTGAAATGGGTATATTTTTAGTGAAAGCCTTATCTAAACCCTAGTTCTACTTTTGCTGGACATTTAACTTAAGATGACAGGAAGGAGATTCATAGAACAGATTTGAAAATAGAGTGAAAAATAGTCTGGAAACACAACCCAGAACAAAAACCTACTAAAAAACCACCCATTTCAGAGAGTGCAAAAAATGGGAGGGAAAAATCTAGGATGGGGAATATAAAGATGTTTCTCTGTGTTTTGCATAGGGTGAAGGACATTGATATGGAATTGGGTGTATGTTTTCCCACAGTAATTAGTTTGCTGTCTTTATTTGGTTGGTGGCATTAATGGAATCATGAGATGTGGCATGTCACACAGTCACTGTGTACTGTGTGATATTGGCAGAATGACCAGCTTTCTTCTCATTCCTGTTCCAGATCCCAGGTCACTTATCTGAAAATAGCAGTGATGTAACCCCCATCTGTCCACCAAAGGGTAGCCTGAAGATTAATGAGATAGCACATGTGAAGGTCTGTAGTCTCTTAAGGGAACAGGCCAATGGTGACATACAATATCATTCAATATGTGGTTGAAAACAAAGTTTATTCCACTACCCAACCTGCCCCATAATTGGAAAATTGTTCAGAAACCTTAAAAGATGAAGCTGTCCTTTCCCTTGTTCCTGGCTAGCAAGTACAATTTAAAAGCAGTCAGGACATAAGTGACGGTAAAAGTAGTGTCTAAAGCAAAAATGACAATTATGGCACTTGTTGCATTTCTTTTGCTGAGCAGGACATTTGTATGTTTGAACAAAATGATCCAAACACAGCATTACAGAGACGCAAGGATGGTGAATTTCCATTGATGGTCTTTAGAGAACCTTTTGGATTTGGGAAAAATCAAGGGTGAGCTAGAGAGAAGTCTAAATTAAGAGACTAATACAGAGTTGTGGTCCTCCGCGTTTTTGGCTGCAGAGGGTGCAGGAGATAGAGCATAGTTCAGGCATCTTGAGCAAGCTGCTTAGCTTCTTTGAGCCTGAGCTGCCTCCCATAGAAAACGGGAATAATGGTGCGTACTCAAGAGAACACAACAACGAGATAGACCTATGTATTAAAAGTTAATAAATGGTATCTATTATTAATACTTAATATATTAATTAATATTAATGCAGACAATGAAGCTACCGACTTTATGAATGTTCTTACATGAGATCTCATTCAAAAGGTTTCATATAACAATAATTATTTCTATGCAAGGAGTGATTCAAAGATATTTGGGAAAGCTTAAATATTATGAAATATTAAAAGATATTTCTCCCACAATTTTGGTCTGCTTTAAAAATAGTTTAAGGATTTTCCTATGTTTGCAAAAAATTTTTTTAAGGAAGGGTATTCACCAGTTATCATTGCTAACAAGAATCATTACGGGAGTTGAGTTTCCAGGGCTTCAGTCTGGTTTTCAGGAACTTTAGAATGAATGTGAATGGTGAGAGGCCCAGATTATCCCCCTTTTAACTGCAAGCCACTTGCCCTCTGGTGAGAGATCCTACTCTAACTTATCAGCCCTTTGCTGGGTGACCACAGGAAACCAGGACTCTGCGGGACAATCACCTAATGCTTACTTTCTAATGGAGGCTGTTTAGCTCTCCCTGTTTCTTCTCTGAGTCCAGTCAAACTTGCAAACTTGCCACAAACAGGTTGCTCAAATAATATTAGAACTGTGTGAGTTTATAAGGATTAGGACCCTGCTAGTATCTGTAAGAGAAATGGCCTCACAGATGCACCTACTCCAAAACCTGATGAATTGTGTGATCTTATGCACTGGTATCTACTCCTAGTGTTCTTGATGGCTGTCCACGAAACAAGCTATTCTGGAGCTCAGCAAGTCAAAGCCAAATTATTTGGGATTTACCATCATCTGGCTGAGGAGATAGGACATAGAGTAAAGTCCCCCCCTACCTTAAGGCACACGTGGGGTAGTATGTCAGGGTAGGACCTTCTTTTTCCTGGGGCTCAGCCAGAATGCCCTGCTATTTTTAGGGAGTTGACCAGTTTCGAATGTGGATTCAACCATGGGCATGAGTCCCATTTGAACTTCCCAGGGACAGCCAGGAGCAATGCCATATCCAAGAGCCCACCTTCTCTCCCTGCAGGCATTCTGCCACCTTAGAAGAGGTGAGTTTTGGTGGCATTTCACCACAACAGTTGTTCTTGCCCTGCTTCTCATCCAGGAGAACTGGAGCTGGAACTTGCAGGGTGGGGCAAGGGGAGGAGAGGAAGCCATCGTTTTACTGAGCCATGTACTTAGAGTATTTATGCTGACGCAATCCTGTGAAGTATATTTTATTACACTGGACAAAACTGTCTGAAGCAGGTTAATTAATTTGGAGGCAGAGAGTGGTTAAGAAAATTAACAAAAATCACACAGCTAGTAAATGGCAGACCGATGACGATGTTTGTCTCTAACCCAAAGCATGCATTCATTCTAATATCCTGTGTTTCCAAACCTTGCCTGATTCTTAGTGCCACTGAGGCACTTACTAAGAATCTCATTAAAGTAAAAAAAAAAATTACACACACACACACACACACACACACACACACACACACAGCATGGAAACAGAATCTCCATGAGAATGGCTGGGGGTTCACCTTATTGTTAGGAACTCCCAGGTAAATTTTATGCTCTGCAAATCTGGGAAAGATCAGCCCTAGGAGAGTCATTTTCAGACTTAAGTGAATGGCGGTGGAGTCACAGGATTCTGTGCAGATTCTTTGATTGGCTCTCCAACGTGCCTTAATAAGTGATCTGGGGAGGGCCCAGGGACTGGCCTGTGTGGGTCACTGCAGTATTACTCCACTGCAAGTGGCCAGAGGACTTTGAAAAGCACTGTGCTAATAAACAGTCAAGAGAGAGATGGGTTATTGAATAAGGAAATCATTAGGGAAAGGACTCACTTTACTGCTGTCTAAGGGAAATTGTTTAATCCGATTAAAGGAAGAATCTGCAAACATAGCGACAAACAGTTAGACCTCAAACCAGGATGGGTGTTCTTCATAACTTGAGTAGCAGAAAGACCTCACTGATCACTAATTCTTTTCTTCCCAATGTTCCCAATGCTGTTTCTTCCTAGGCTGCTATTTTCCCTTTGCCCATCTCCATGAAATTATTCTTTCTTTACGGTTCAGTTCACAAAACACTTCCATCAGCAAGTTTTCTATTCTTCATTCTAGTGTTTGTAATTGGTCATATAGTTTATCACGTCTTATCTTGAAGTCAGATTCCTTCTGTGCCTGAAATCCATGCATCCTAGCTCCTCTCTTATAGGGCTGGCATTGGCACTGTTTCATTTTTGCTTTCTCAACAATCTGGTGAAGGCCTTTCCATAGTAAGAAGAAAGCAGAAAAAATCCCACCATCTTTGTGGAGCACTATTGTGTGCATGTATTGATCTAAACACCTAAACAAGTATCTCATTGCCCAGTCATTCCTACTTTACAGATGAAAGAAGCAATGAACTGGAACCAAGGAATCACTGCTTGTTCAGGATCTATTCTCCTTTAGAAGATCTATCCCTGTTGGCAATCAGTATCACAACTATGAGAGACTGAATACTGTGGATTTGGGAAATAACACTTTTAAAAAATTTCTGATTTAGTGTATCAGAATCACCTGACAACTTGCTAAAATACAAACTGCAGAGTCCCACTGTCAGAGTCCCTGATTTGGGAAGTCTGGGGTAGGACTGACTTGTAGAGTTTACACTTCTAGCAAGCTGCTGGCCTGTGAACCATGCTGAGAACTGGTGCCCTAGGTCTATGTTCTATGTTTTAATGATGTTCAGATTGAGGGCAGGGGATTGGCCTTACACTCTGAGCTTCCTAAAAATGAGAAAGCAAGGGAGAAGAGTAAAAGCCAATGGAAGTCAGGAAGGTGTGAGCCCTTTTGAAGGGAGTGGTGTGGGCCATTTCACCATACAGGGTACAGACAGACAGAAAACACCTCATAGACAGGAAGTTGCTAAGAATTTTGGCTTAACCAGTTTTGTGCTATTCAGAATAAACTCTGACTGCAATTTTTCCCCATATATCTTCAGCGGGGTTTGGTAAAGAATAGGTAAAAAATGAAGTGACTGCATTTCTTGAGAAGACAGCCCAGCAGATGGCCATTGGATCACGTGACCTTCTATGATGTTTGCAAAGGGATCATAACGAAAATATAACCTATAAACACAGAATAACAATATGATTCATTCACTCTAAAATCTCTTTCCTTTTTTTTTTTTTAAATGTACCTATTAACTTGAGTGAGGATTAGGAATTTCTAAAAGTTGAGGGAACAAATCAGGAGCATTGGGTTCTTGTCCTAGTTTTCCAAAGAAAAACATGACTCATGGACTTAGTTTCTCAGTTTTTAAATAAGAGGCAAAAGTTCACATTATCTTAGTAGGGATATCTGTAAGGTTACCCCAAACTCGGCCTCATTTGGTAGTTGAATATTTGAGATAAATTACATACTAAAAATAAACTCCTTTGAGTTTCTTGGGGAAAAAAATTAGTATACGTTTAAAACATTTTGCTAAGGCACACAAAAGGCAAATCGCAAGTTCAGTGTTACATGCTGTCAGGTTCTCACCCCTCATTCCTGACCCTTGTATCCCTTCTTTAGATCATGGACAAGGCCCATGGGTGACCACTGGGAAATCTCTTCCCCTGCATGTCATTGTCCCTGGGTCTCCCAGGCCCACCCTGCCTCCCCTGTTCCTTTGCAGGAGGCCCCAGTACCCAGAAGCAAATCCCTCATTAGCACTGGCTGAGAAGTCACTTCCATGCATAGCACGGTGGGTGGGGGCCATTTGTCTCATTCATTCACCCTTGCTTTGCCATTCTGCCTGATGAACCTGGATTTTTGCTGCCCTCCCTGCGTTTGAGATGCAGAACTTGAAGTTTCACCTGCTCCTATAGACTCTGTTGTGCTGGCTTCAGATGACAGAAGCGGATCACCCGCAGGGCTTCCCAAAAATTCACAAAGAAAGGAAGACAGATGGGCAAGGCAGGAACGGCCAAGGGACAATTAGAGGAGAAAGCGGCATACGGGATGCGCTCAGTACTTACCTGGGGAACAGCTGTGGGTAGGTCCCTCCTCCTCTGTGGGCTTTCTTCCCGGCAGGCTTCTGCCCCCATGGAGGTGTTCAGAATATGGACTGTTATTTATTTATTTCCAGAGCTAGCAGGGTTGGCGTGCATTTCTATGCCTTTCTGTCAGAATCCTCTCAAGGAAACAGCAGCTGGTGAGCTCAGAAATGTCAGTCAGAATCTTGGCCTAGTTTGGGGCCTTGAAGATTCTTACAGAAAGTTAAAAAGGTTTCTGGGCCAGTGTCTCCTCTGGGTTTTCCCTCTCCTGCTTCTCACCTTTTCCATCTTCTATTTTTTTTCTTTTCATTTCTTTTTGCCCCAGTAGCTAGCTACTTAAATTGCCTGCTTCTGTCGTTCTCTTGGTCCCCTCTTGGGTATGGCTGTGGCTCTTCCGGCTCTCCTAACAGCCTGGTGATTTCCTAAGCATTTAGATCAGCACTCGTGTGATTATTATTTATTTTGTTTCCTTACTTACTCCATTTC
Source organism: Aplodontia rufa (assembly GCA_004027875.1). Classification (NCBI taxonomy): domain Eukaryota; kingdom Metazoa; phylum Chordata; class Mammalia; order Rodentia; family Aplodontiidae; genus Aplodontia; species Aplodontia rufa. The sequence goes on along the minus strand of PVKS010007045.1, from coordinate 29,806 downwards.
CCTGCTTCCTCCCTTTGCTTTCTCTCTTATCTCTTTAATCTGGATCCTTCTAGTCACATAGAGAAAGCATCTTCTTTCCTTTATTTTCGTTCCCTTTCCTCACTGAACAGTCTGTCATTTCCCCCATCTGCTCCCTGTCCACACATTTCTCTTTCATTCTTTAGTTCTGTAGTTCGTTCCAGCTTTACCTCTGAGTTGTGTCCTGTCCAGATGTGACCTGGGTTTAGACCTCCTCTCTCCTCTCCTGCTCTCTTCTCCTCTCCTTTCTTCTGTCTGCTCTCCGCCTCAGTCAGTCTCTCTCCCTGCCTTCCCTGGTCTGCTCTTCAAGGGCAAGCCTCCTCCGTTTTGTACTCTCAGGCCTCCTGCCCACCCCCAGCACACTCGCCCACCTGTTTGTGTCTTTTAAGGGCCTTGGTCATGTCCATGCCGTCTGTCCACCTCAATCACCCCAGTGACGGGCCTCTGAAAGTTGTTAAATTACACCTCTTCAGCTGTCCCACTGCAAAGAGAAATGTCCTTTCCTAAATCCTTTTTTAGATAGACAAATCCATGTTAATGTTTCTATTTATGGAATATACTGACATGATGCCCGAATTACTTTAAAGTGTAAGAATATTGACTTTTCCCCTCAATGAATAAACCACTATCTTTTAATACTGGGTTTCTTTTAGGTTGTATCAATATATACCACTTAAAGAACAGCATTTTTAGCTTGATTATTATGATTTTGGCTATTTTTCAAATGGGATGGTGTTTGTGGTAGTGTTGGGAAACATGGGTAATTTGGGACTTGATGCTTGATAACATAATTAGTGAGTGCCACCAAATCTCAGAGTACCATAGTAACAACAGAAATAGGTAAAAATGTCTAAGTTCCTTACCATTGAGATACTTACAGGCTTTTTTTAGATAGAACTTGAATTGGGAGTGAGGGGTGAATATATATCCATATACATATATATATATATATAGAGAGAGAGAGAGAGAGAGAGAGATAATATACATGTATAATATGATATGATACCTGTAGATTGATAGAACAGCAAATAAATACTACTTGTGGCTTTTGGAAGTAGAGATTGATAAGTGGTGGACCAAATAGTAAAAATTTCATGGAGGTGGCTGGTTTCAGCTGGGTCCTGAAGGATAGGGAGGGCTTGTATATAATAGAGAGGAGTGGGAAGCTTTCTCTCAGGTGGAGCAACAGCTTGGCAAAAGTGTGGGGCAGGAATGTGCAGAGTCTGTTCAGGAAATACTGATCAGCTTGCCACTAGGGCTGATGATTTGTGAAGGGTTCAGTCTGGGCAACACAGCAGCCATCTTGAGAAAATATTCTTATGGTAGGAGATCTCAATTTTTTAAGAGCTCCTTTAGAGCACACGTTTACAAGCTCCTGTTTTATCAATATTTTAAAAGACGCTAAAAGTTAGAGGATTCATTGTCAGGAAAGTTTGCTCTGAATAGAAAGCCAAAGGTCAATTACAAAAAAAAAAAAATAAATAAAAAGTAACACCATAGTGTTGATGTAACTTCTACAACATAAATGGATAGGAATTTGGATTTGTTGATAATTATTATTGGGACAATTACAGTCTGATATTTGTGGCTATTGAATATTTTCTCCAGTCCCTAAAGTATTAAAATGATTTTCCCCATCTCTATTCCTAGCATTTGTTACTGAAGATCTGTGGTTATGAATGTAGAAAACTGCTGGCCCCATCGATTCCCAGTCTGTCTCCTTCACACAGCTCTGCTCTAAACTGTGGTCACCACCACTTGACCCCTGACAGAAGCTCAAATCCCAACTTGGCTGGATTGTGCCTTGCTGTGGCTCTCTGCACTTCAACACATCTTTACAGTGTTCTAAAATTTGTCTCCCAAGTTTTAAAATCATGTAGAATTTACAGTACTGTAAACTTCTAGAGGTCAAATTTAGACTTATTTTGCTTTCTTGTTTCCAGCACAATGTAAGACACACAGTGGGGCTCCCCAAAAGTGCTTGCTGAGGTCAAACGGGATCAAAAGGTTTGCTAAAACTCCTCAACATATAAAGCCAGCATCCACCCTACTGATGGAAGGAGAGCATCTTTTAAATATTGAGTCAATCTTTCAATTCTTCTGAGCTTTTCATGGGTTCGAAAGAGGGTACTGATCTTAATTTAATGATTTTCTGTGTTAAGATTATACTTTACATTTTCAAGCTAAACATAAGCCTCCAGGACTATTTGGGGTGATTAAGTCAGAGAGCTATTGGTGTTCAGACTTGGAAGAAGAGGAGTCAGAGATACGTAGCAGCGAGAGGACTTGCTGAGAACTACACAGTGAGTTACTGAGAGGGGTGGGATCAAACAAAGTCTTAGATTAGGAAATCAATTCTGTTTTTTACTGCAGCATGTCTTAGGTCAGAAACCCTAACTTTCCTGATAAAGAGCTGTTTTGTTTTTCCTAAATCCTCCTTGGTTTTTAACGACGCAAGCGGATGAGTGAAGCGGACATGAGGGTGAGGAGAAAGGGAGGATCCTTCTTGAGATTTTCCTGAGTGCTCCTCGCTGTGGAAATCTCCAGAAGCCAGGAAAAGGGTAAAATTAGAGCCAGTCTAAACAAATCTGGCTCACTATTCTTCAAGATGATCTCAGTGAGTTACTTCATTAGGTATATGAGGAAACCACGGCCTAGGTTAGCAATGAGGCTTCCTCTGATTGTTGGGTCAATGTACTTCAAGCCTCCTGTTCAGCGGAGAATCCTTAGAAAAGCCTTCGTTTTCCCAAGGCCTCTGTAAGTCTGTGGGATAGCAGAGAGGGACTATTCAGGGTGATTTATTCAACTCTTGGAGCCCTTCAGTACTAAGTAGATACTGGGCAAAGTCTGTGTGTGTGTGTGTGTGTGTGTGTGTGTGTGTGTGTGTGTCTGTGCACGCAGAAAGCACACTTTTCCATGTTAAAGTTTGTTTTAATGCTTTATAGAGGGCTCAGCTACTGAATTTCATAAGGGAGATAATAATAATAATGAAATCATGGGATGATAATAATAAATCCTTTGAGATGCTGCCAGAACAACATATTGCGGGCTTTAGACGCCAGTGGGCAGCTGCTTGGCTAAATGTGGTCCCCAGTTGTCAAGGAGAGACCCACCCTGGTATGGGAGAAACAAATCAACAAGACGGGCAGGACACACACAGGGCACAGACACTTGGGGGTGAAGGCTTCAAGTTAGACACCATCTCTGCCCTTAAAGAAATAGCAATTTGAAAATGTGCTTGAAATCTCAGATTTGACATAGAGGCACGTATGGCTCTGTGGACTGGCTTTCATAGATCACAGACAAATGAAACATTGCGTACCTTAGTTAATTATCCTGTTTCCAACTCAAAGGTTGACAGTGGTCAGTTATTGTGGAACTAGAAACCCACAAAGATAGTATTAGAAAAAAAATTTCCCTAAGATGGTTTAGTTTCCTGAAGTCTAGGAAGAAGGTGGGACTTGCTACTGGTGGTGTGATTGCAGTAATTACTAATTCTCACTTTAATGTTATCTTTAAAATACAGAGATAGTAATTAGTGAATTACCTCTTATTAGGTTTGCTGGGAAAATTAAAGGAAGTAGCTGAGTTTTTATTTTGTTTGTTCCAGTTGCTTTTTTGACATGGTGAGCAGTACATGATATGTTGTAGAGAAGAGATCATTTTGGGTTTCATATAGGCGAATTCCAGAATTCCACAGTAGGTAAACTTGATGCTGGGGAAATGTTGGAATCAGGCATTTGGCTGTAATTGTAAATTTTAAGGGGAGATCTAATTCAGGCTTCTCATTTTGCCATAGGAAATGGAATCTTTTTTTTTTTTTTTGAAAGAGAGAGGGACAGTGAGAAAGAGAGAGAGAATTAATTTTATTTAGTTTTTCGTGTGGCTTTCATTGCTCAGACACTTTGTTGCATATGTGGTGCTGGGGTTTGAACCTGTGTCCTTCTGCATGCCAGGCAAGTGCCATAACCACTGAGCCACCACTCCAGCCCCCAGGAAATGGAGTCTTGAGAGAGAGAGTGTGTGTGTGTGTGTCCACGTGCACCAGTGTCACTTTTGCAACAGATGTCAGAGTTAGGGTCAGAACTCTGCTGATGTGATTCACAATGTTAGAGTCCACCACAATTTTTCTCATGACCAAGTGAGATCAAATGAGATGACTGGGAAAGTTACCCATTCATTCTATAAAACTACACAAGTAAGAAGCCTTATTTTATTGAAATGTGTCTCCAAAATCCCATTATTGCAGAAAAACAATATTCACCCTGGATGATGGCTGAGATGTGCGGCCTTGGACACCAGCTGTTCCCTGGGAGGTTTTCCCAGCTGCTGCTATGGGCAGCTCTGTGGCGGAGGAGCCCAGAAGTGGCATATTCCAAGAGTACAGCTTTCATATAGAACTGTACCAAAGTGGGTCAAAGGCAAAACAGTTGAAGCTATTTCAGAAACAGGTGTGAATGACAGAAAAATTCAGTTGGCTAAATGTGAGCTTAAGTCAGCACAAAAGTTATTCCAGTTGCTTGGTTTTGGAAGACAAAAACCTATCTTCTTTTTTTTCTTCCCTCCATCCCTTCCTACTTTCCTTTTCCATTCCTCCCCCTTCTTCCTCACCTCCTCCTCCTTCTCCTTCTCCTCCTCCTTCTTTAATTTTTGAGGATTTTGTTAAGAATTTAAAAGAAGATAGAAAGGTGATTTAACTGTCTTCAGCCTATGAAGAGATATCAAATGAAGATGAATTACCAGTCATGTGATTGACTCCTTTTACATAACAAGAAAACATGTGATTTCAATGCAGCAAAAGGATTTTAGGAAAGGAAAACTAAGTTTCATCAGGTCCCTAGCCTGATACAACTCCACGCTTTCTTTTTTCTCATTTTACTCCTTAGAACCTGTTCTTTGCTCTTACAGATGCTAGGCTCCTGGCAGACCTTGCTTCATTGTCATAGTCTCTGCATTCAGATTGTTATTTTAGAACACATAGGCTTGGTCTTATTTGTGTACTACTTAAATTAATTTTTAAAAATGACATATCCCCTAACACAGATTTTGAATTATGATTATTCGAAGGACTTACTTTCTGGTGTATTATAAACAATGACATTTATGGTTCAATTGTTCTATCATTCTCCAAAGTCTATCTAATGATATCTGATCCGCAGCAAATTGATACCCACCATCTCTCTTTAAAGAAAATCAAAAGCAACTCCTCTAAATGGTTGGAAATTCGCAACATTTCTCTTATGGAACCTGTGCGACTTACCATTTTATTTCCCACAACCAATTTTATTCTACTGTAGTGCACTATGTTTGCAAACATTTTATTTATCACCCTAAGAGGTTCTCTATGACAAATGTATGTATAAATATTGAAATTAAACTTCAGAATAAGAGCTAAGTATAAAAATTTTCCTTTTGGATTGAATGCTCATTAAAATTATCACTAGGACGTAGTTACTCAAAATAGTACAAATACTTTGCCAGTAATAATTACTAAAGATAAAATTCACATTTTGGAAATATACGTCTTATGAAATTGATAGGGCTCTTATTTTTCCATGCATTCATACACATGGGGATGGTTGTTACTAGTGGGTAACACTATTAATTCAGCACCAACTCTATTCTTTTGTTCCTTTTATAGATGTGATACTGAGAATGACCTTATCCATCTGAGACCTTTCCACATGGATAAGAACGTGAGAATAGAGGGAATTATATGTTATTGTAGCAGTTTCACTTTGAAATACATCTGACATTTTTCTTCTTTTGTCAAAAATCATATAATATCCTGTTATCAAAATTATTATTAATGAGGGCTGGAGCAGTGGCTCAGTGGTTAAAAGCACTTGCCTGGCATGTGCGAGGACCTGGGTTCAAATCCTAGCACCACATACACAACTTAGTGTTGGAGAAACAAGAGCCAGATGAAAAAATAAATAAAATTGATTCTCTCGCTCTCTCTCTCTCTCTCTCACAGAGAGAGAGAGGGACAGTGAGAGAAAGAAGGCGAGAGAGAGAGAATCAATTTTATTTAGTTTTTCATGTGGCTTTCAGAGCTCTGAGACTTCATTGTATATATGGTGCTGGGGTTTGATCTCGCTTACTTGCACATGCCAGTCAAGCACTCTTAACTGCTGAGCCTCCACTCCAGCCCCAGACAGAATGAATTTCATTTAGTTTTCTTTTTCATGTGGCCTTTGTTGCTCCAACACTTTGCTGTGTACGTTGTGATGGGGTTCAAACTCACATAATTGTGCATGCCTGGCATGAATAGTAAATCCTGAGCCCCCACTCCAGCTGTTCTCCCTCTCTCTTTTAAAAAAAAGTTATTATTAATGATCCATCATTGACAACTTGTTGAGGCTGTCCTTCAATTTCATGAACAATTAAAAAATGGAAATGACACAACCAGAAGATGAGCTTGTTACTCAATTATGAGTGTTTTGTTGGAAGAGACGATCTGCCATGGCTCTGACGGTCCCCGCTCATCCTCACTGAGCATGCCAAGAACAGAAAGCTCTCACCTCTTTATACCATGTTCATTTCTCAGAGTGATTGGAGATAAGGTTACTTCTCTCCCAGACAAAGAACAGGAGGCCAGCTCTGGCTTGCTATAAAAGTGGTGAATCCCTCCAGTTCAGGGTGATATGAACCCATAGTGTGCGTAGTAGAATCCATATAATTCTACCTGTTTTGCCCCCAGGGGACACAGTGACATGGGAAATTGACACAAACCAACATTCTGCCAGTGCTTCTTGCTGTGCTGATAGGAGTAAGGATTGGTGTCTTTGACCCAGGAGTTTCATGACTTGTGCCAGCATACATGAAACAGTCACAGGCTAGTGAATTTGCTTGTAAGTAGGGTAAATGCCAGATCCTTCACAGATTCAGAGATATTTATAATTCCTCTTTCTAATACAAAGATCTTACCAGGACTCACTGAATGATGGTTAATGGTACCATTTAGCGGTTCACATGGAGGCGTCCTATTTCATAATGCTGGAAAAATCTAAATTTTCTTAGCTTTAATGAGTATTTTGCCTATGTGATGTTTTTGAAAAATCACTTTTAAAATATTATGTATTTTAAATATATGTATTCATCAAAAACTTGGAAGCATTGGTTCAGTTCATTCCTTTTGGGAAATATCTGCCATCGTAACCTCATTGATGGTCAGTCCTTATTGGTAAAATCAATCAATCATAATAAACTTAATGTCACTTTTCTTTCTTTAATTTTTAATCCAAATAAATGTACTTATTATAATGCATTAACATATGCCCTTCTGGGATACCCTTTCCAATCTTGAATGCAAAAGAAAAGAGTATCAATTTCCTCAGAAACAAGGAAATCAGGTCTAACTTTATAACATTTGCTATCTTAAGGACAACACCCAATGTTCTGTGAAAATTCAGACTTGACTTTTTGTCAACTCAAGCTTTTTTATGAGTAAAAGAAGGTTTTATTAAGATATAAAGCGAAAGAAGAAAACTGGCTGGGCATGTTGGCACAGGCCTGTAATCCTAGCTATTTAGGAGGCTGAGGTGGGAGGATTGTGAGTTTAAAGCCTCAGCAACTTAGCAAGACCCTGTCTCAAAATAAAATATAAAAAGGGCTGGGGATTTGACTCAGAGGTGAAGTGCCCCTGGGTTCAATCCTCAGTACAAAAAAAAAAAAATTTAAAGCATAAATCTAAGCAATGAAGCACCCAACCCACAACCCACTCCCCTGCCTGGGCATTGAAAAAGTTCCATAAATAGTTGTTCCTATTCCCTCTTTCCAAAGAAAGACAAATCAATACAAATAAAAACAGAAAGATTTGAAAATCATTTTTCCCAATAATATGCTTTAGAAAGTCTTTTACATGCTATAATGTTCAACAGTAATTCAGTTTCCTTTGCTCTAGTGGTGGACATGGATTACTAATTGGGAGCCACTGGAAATATTCTTGAATTCATTAATCTGTTAAGGGAGACATTTTTTTCCTGCTGCGAGTTTTGCTACCATCTGTTGAATGATGTTTCAACAAAGTGTCTGAATACAGGGTGTCTGAATACAGAATTCATTTAATTGCCAGAGTCTTGTTTTCTAAATTTCTGAACCACACGTTCTCCTGCCACTTTTCCAATGGACAACCGAAACGCATATCTCTAGAATTGAACTCCTAATCTTCAGTTCTAAAGTTGGTTCATCTTCAACCTTCCTAATCGCTGGTGACGGCAACTTCATCCTTCAGTTGTTTCGACCATAGTCATTCATGACACCTATCTTCATCTTTACCCCAAATTCAGGTCATCATGAAATCTTGCAGGCTTTCCTTCAAAATATATCCAGAATCTTGTCGTTTCTCACCATCTCCACTATATTTACCTTATTCTTAGACACTGCCTTCATTTTTATACTGAGAATACAGAGGCTTACATCTATCTGTGTCCTCCTATAGTTTATTTTCAAGTAAGCAGGCCAAGTGACCATTTAAAGCCGATCAGATTATATCCATCCTCTGCACAATGCCTTGTAATGTGGCCACCTTTGCCCACCATGAAAGTCATTGACTTTATAATGGCCCATAAGATCCTACATAATCCCCAGTGCCTCAGTTCTCTGTCCTCACCCCCAAGGCTTTCTTGCTTTTTCCACTCCCCTCATCACAATGACTGGCCTCCTTCTTGTTTCTTTGGCATGACAGAGGTACTTCTACTTGGAGTTTCTTTTGTACTCAGTTTTCTCTGCCCGAAATATTTTCCATAAATATTTACATGGCTAAACCCTTTACCTCCATTGGGTTTTTGTTCAATTGTCACTTTGGTGCAACATTCTCTGAATACTATTAAAAATTGCTGCCAATATTCCCTGGCCTAGTGCTTCCATCCCCCTTTATTCTTTGTGATGAGCAGCTTCTAAGGTGGCCCCTGGTGACCTTCACCTCCAAGTGTTCATGCCTTGTATAATCCTTGAGAAACTTGTTTCTAACCAATAGAATATGTCAAAGTTGAGGGGACGCCACTTCTGTAAAGAAGTCATACAAGATTTTGACTTCCCTCTTGCTAGCAGACTCTCTATATTGTCCTCTCTGCTTGCACACTTCAGTGTAAGATTCCATGTGGGAGAAGTTCATGTGCTAAGGAACTGAGGGGGCCTCTAGCCAGGGTCGTGATAGTAAGTGAGGCCTGCAGACAACTTCCAAAGAACTACCTGTCACCTACAATGAAAGGCTGAGTGAGCTAGAATGGATCCTGACCCAATCTAGCCTGCAGATGAGACCACAGACCCAGGGATGACACTTGGATTACAACCTTGTGAAAAGACTGTGTGGCAGGGCATTCAATGAAGTCATGCCTAGATTCCTGTACCATAGAATCTGAGGTAGACAAATGTGTTCTTCTAAGACACTAATGTTTGGGGGCAATTTGTTATTCATTATAGATTATCAATATCCCTTAATTTTCTTTTTTAACAAGATTTTATTTTTCATTATAGTTTTGCATATTGAAGGGGTTTGTTATTACACTTCTATACATGCATACATCATATATCCCCCTTGACCCTCTCTTCCTCCTTGCTCCCCCTTTCCATCCTCCCTACCCCTAGACTGTAAGGTTGCCCCCAGTTTGATTGGTAATCAGTGTTTGATGAGTCTATTGTATAAACTTATTATTCTCTCACTCTTTCCTATATTGGACTCTTGCTTCCCATATGAGAGAAAACATTCAGCCCTTGAGTTTCTGAGTTTGGCTAATTTCACTCAACATGATTTTCTGCATCTCTATACATTTGCCAGCAAAGGTCATAATTTCACTTTTTAAAATAGCTGAGTAAAATATATATATATATATATATATATATATATATATAATCACAGTTTCTTAATCCATTCATCCAATAAATATCTCTTAATTTTCCTTGCTAGATTATAACCTTCATGAGGGGTGGAAGACTTTGTTTTGCTATTGGTTCATCCTAACTACTGTGAATAGTGCCTGGGATTTAATAATTCTGCTTATTTGTTAAATGAATGAATGAATGATTCATTGAGTTAATGAATGATGCTCTGGGAACCTAGCATCATTGTAACTCTCAACAATGTACCAACATATATATTATAAGCACTTCTACAATCATGTAACACTTTCCATGCTTTGTGATGAACATTGCTAATTTATAATAGGTCTTCCAAACTCAACTTTGATAACTACATGAAAATATTATTTACATTTTTGTCAATATCCTCAGTTTTCATTAACAAAAATATAATTGTTTTATGTTTTAAATCTAGATGCTTGAAAGATGGCACACTATTGTTGCTATCTAGTCTTAAGTGGCTCTACTTAGGAGCAAACATTATTTGGTAGGGAAATAAAAAGGTGAATTGATTAAATTTAAATTGTCATCACTCCTGCTATTTCATTCTTCTATAAATCTAAATTCTGAACATCTTGAATCTCATCTAAATTTCCATGTCTAATGCCAGATTTGGTGCAAACTGAAATATATTAAAGAAGAGAAAGACAGCCAACTCTATTGTACTTTCACGTAATCTTGAATGAAATGGGTTTTGCAGACATTTCAAATTATTTGCTTTCTTTGGTAATGCAGAGCAGTGTTCTCTCTCTCTCTCTCTCTCTCTCACACACACACACACACACACACCCCTCATGACAATGCACCATAGGAAGAGTAAGGAGGAATTAAAAGCATAAATTTCTTTTTATAAAGTGGAAGAAGTAGAATTATGAAAGAAATAGAAAAGGAACTAGATTGAGTTGGTGAGGGTTGAGTTTCAGCAGTGAGGATACATGGGAACCAAGGATCTGCAGAGTGGTTCTTAACATTTTATGTCCTTGTACCTGGCAGAAGGTCCTATGTACTCCAATTTTAAGACCTAGCCCAACCAAATGAAAAACATTTGCTTGGAGTTGAGTGGGGCAAGGAAGGGTTAAGGAACCAAGTGATTCTTTTTGTGGGACTCTGGGCTGACTTCCTTGAAGCTAAAGACTTCAACATTATTGCACTGAGCTAAGAAAAGAAAATTTTGTCATGCTCAGAGCCCGATGTTTGAAAATCACAGGTTCTGTAGATTTAAATGTACTCATGTACAAAATGGTGAAATATTTCACTAGTTCCAACTGGGGGTTTTATCATATAAGAATAAATAAGCCACATTTCTCTCTATATATATATCTTAGTAATACTGAAAGTAGGTAAAATTAAATTTATAGAATGATGTGGTTGTGGGGGTGTTAGTTATATTGTACAGAGAGTAGTATGGTACCCACTGTTCTTCAGGAGGACCCAAGGAAGTGTCAGTAAGACCTAGCAGAGGCTGTTGGCAGCTGATACGTTTATCTCCAACTATATAAAAAACCTTCCTTAGTAGTCTCAGAAATTTTAATGTACGTAGTAGGCTCTTGAGGAAGCTAAAGTTCTGCTGAGCATGTAGATAAGAGCAAGTGTTAGTGACACTTGGGTTAAGGACACCACATTTGCTGCCACATTCCAGTGTATGTGGGGGCCCTGTGGGAACTCAGGTTACACATAAAAACTTTAGTTCTTTGTGTGCAACAACTGGTGAAACCCTGTCCTTCTTCCTCTCAGTTGCCTCTTGATTTATCACCCCCTCACTGCGCTCCCTTCACAAAAGGCTTAGGCTGGGAACTACTAGTTTTGCAAAGATTCTGAGCAAAGAAAACCTGTTTTCCCCTTGATTTTTTTCCCCAAAGCAAAACTGGAGTTAGACCCCCAATCCTCCTGGGAATCATTTAGGAGTAATGAGGGGGTGCTCCCCACAATGGTGTCAGGAAAATGGGGAGTGCAAACTGGCCAGCCTCCCTGCATGGACAGAAAGTGGCACTCTCTCCCACCTGTTTCCTCAGCTTAGCCCTGCCCTCCAAGACCAAGACTGGAAAGTTGCCTGGTTAATGTTTAAAACAAAAACCTGTTGAACAGACGAAATTCCCCCAAAGCACAAAAGGCTTTCATGCCAAAACCCCCTCCCACGTTTCTCTCCAGCAGAGAATTCTAGATGTATTATCTCAAATATCCTACTTCTCCTGATGAGATGGCAGTTCAGCTTCCCCCAAGGAAGAATGTTATTAATATTTTTGTCAAGAAATAAAAAAAATTCTAAGAAAGATTCAAGAATTTAGGGCAAGAGGAGGGTACTAAGAGATCGGTGGACCCCAGACACTAATGTGAGTCTTGGGCCCTTTGAACACAAGCCAAGGACAAGGTTGGCTTTCAGGGGGTCCACAGGACAGCTGGACATTCAGCAGAGGGTTCAGTCTGAGTGGCTTCTGAGAAGGGCCGTCCCATCAGCAGTTTTGTGAGAAGGCAATCATTAACCTGTCCTAACCACAGAGGAAGAGTGTTTTGGAATTCTGATTATATATATGGTCAATGTGGACAACAAGAAGAAAGAACTGGGTAAATGTTTGACATTTAGCCCTGTGCTGAGGAAGAGAGGAGCAATGGAAAATTCTACTGAAATAAACCTTATTTTATTTTGAATTGTTTGATAATGAAGGAATTTGTCCCAGGGACGTCTTCATCTCTTCTTCCCCATCTTGGAGTATCCTAGCAGACCCGCACAGCCATCCTCTCTTTCTCACCCTGCTGGGTTGTAGAGGGGTCTCTTGAGGGTTTATAAATATCTGTGGCCTATGGAGGGTTGACTGCACAGGTAAACACATGAATGGTTATTAGGGACTTCAGCTTGTAAGATCATGCTCCCTTATGCTTTATTTCTATAGAGCGAATTTCAGTGCACAGAAGGATGAAGGCTAAAATATAAATTAAAATTTTGCTTACTGATATGTCCTAAATGATTAGAACAGTGCTTGGTGACTTGATGATTCTACTCATGATGGGCAGGTCCTGCTGATGGACACCTGGGTGCTTCACAAAGTGGTTGTTTACCAGTGTACTCCTTCTGCATCTTAGCCAGACTTCAGTTTTATCACGACTCAGGGATGTGGCCCAGGTGTCCACAAACTCCAGTCCAGTTCCAGTGTCCTATCTCTGCTTCTCCCATTCATTTTTTGATCTTGTCCCTCATTGTCTCCTAAATATTGATTGTAACTCTTTTCAAATGATAGCATTCATTCCCTAGCTTAGACTTGCTGACCTGATCCTTACATCTACCCCCCAAAGGGGAATTGCCTTTGCATTTTTAAGATGAAGAAAGGGAGAAATGCTACTTTGTCCTCTATCAGGTTTCTGTTATGGGGCCAACAAAATATCTGCATGTCCAACTCTGGGCATCTTGAACTTCTATAATAGAAGTCTTAAGAGCATGCTTTCTATTTATGGGCATTTTATGGGATAGAATAAATGAAAATGCTTCGTTCCATAAGGAACAGCAATTGGTCTGAAATCAGCTAGGTTGATGTGTCATGGGCAAATCACATGACAGCTCAGAATCAAGGAGCAAGAGTAGAGAGGAAGCGCTATTCCTTCAGCTCTATCACTCATTCATTCAGCATACGATTATTGCACATGGACTCTGTGCAAGGCACTGTGACTAGAAACTGGAGATGCAGTGGTAACACAAAGACAAGAGCCCATCTTCCCCAAGCTTACAGTTTGCCAGAGAACTCAGATATATACTATCTATGCCAGTAGTCAACTGGAGAGGAGTCACAATAGCCAGAAGCCCTGTGGCAACCTGTGACTTATTCCAAACAAATCTCTCAATAGAAGGCTGGAGGGCTTGCCTGCTAAATTAGCCTGATGTAAGCAAGGTTGTGTTAACTTCTGGAGACACTTAATCTGGTCTCAGGAAAAGGATTAAGAATGATATATAAAAAAGTTTTCTAATCAAATATGGGAGTAAGTCAGAGTGCATGTTTTAAAAACTCAGCTTAAGTGTTGCAATCATAAAGTTAAATCTAGGGAAAATACAAAGACCATCTACCTTAATACAAATTGCAAATTGGGAGAAAATATTTTCAACAAACATTTTAGCAAAGAGTAATGTATATTGTATGCATAATACGTTGTATATAGAGTTCTTACAAACTGATAAGATATGAAGTTACATTCTAAAACCAGGCAAAGATTATTGTATTGGTCAGGTTCTAGCAAGAAACAATAACTTTCTCCAAGGATTTCTGTGAAGAAGAGTTTAGTGAAAGAACTATTTACAGAGCTGTGGCCAGGAATGAGAGAATAAATAACCAAGGCAGTAGCAAAAGTAAGAGGCCATTGTCATCCCTAGGTCTGGGGCTAATGGAGAAGGAATGGTTTTCTGGAGCCTAGGGAGAGCTAGTGTCCCGGATCAGGGGACGTCCCTCTTGCATCTGAGCCTGAATGGTATAGCCCATACAAGTTGGCCTCCCAGTCCAGAGCAGGACATAGATGGGCGAAGACGGTTATAAATAGGAGCACAACCAGAATTATAAATAAGAATTAAGACATAGTTTAAAAATAAATATTTAATAAACACTTGATTTATTAAAAACTCCTCAATCTCACTCATAAGTAACAAAATCTAATTTTAGAACTAAAGCATGATTTTCTCACATTAAACCAGCAAAACTGATAAAATAAGTAAATGACTTAGCACAGTGGAGAATGATAAGTGGAAACTCTTCTATGTTGCTGGTAGTGTCTAGAAAACAATATACTATTATCTTTCCATTTTTAAGGTATTTTTGAACTAGCAGTCTAGCATCTAGAAGTAGCTTCCTCCACTGAGCAAGGATGGAGTTGAATTACTGGAACTGACTGTTGTTTTCAGAAAGAAACACCATCCATGCCCTTCTGGAGGTTGTAGTCCATGAGGGAAGACCTGTCTTGCCCATTGTTCATAATGTGTGTCCCAAAAATATAGGTAAGTTAATACTTATTGGGTACCCTCTATGTGCCAAGGTCTTCATTAGGTCCTGAGGCTGAAAAGAGAATGAGCCCTGGGCCCTCTCTTTGATGGATTATGATTATGTGATTAGGTGGTATGTAAACACAAAAACTGAATATAAAGTGGTTAAAAAGGGAAGGATGGCCACAACCACAGAATAATATGGGAGCAAAGAAGAAAGGGAGCATCCCGCGATTCTGGGTGCAGGGAAGGTCTTACAGAAGTTGCCAGTTGAGTTGGCGAGGTAACAGAAGGACAAAAGTTACTCCACATGGAGGAAGTAGGGTGAGCAAAGCTGGAAAGCAGGAAGTGGGTTGGGGGAAACAAAACAGCTTAGTGGAGACTGCCGGAGGTGGACTTACCCTGCTGCAAAACAACGGAGGAGCTTAGACTAAAGGCACAAAACATAGATTTGTAAGAAAGTGGATATTTGGAGAGACAAAAACAAGTGAGGAGATCTAAGATTACTGCGTAATTACCACTTTCAGACATCCAGGTTGAGATGCAGGCGTGGGACTGCACCTAGCAGATTCCCTGAGTAGAGCAGAAAGAGCTAAGAGTCCTGGGGGGGCGCGGCAGCAATATCTCACGGCAAATTACAAATCACTCAAATCACTGCTGAGAGAAAGTGAAGCGGACTGAACAATGGAGAGTTATACCCTGTTCATTCAGTTGACCGATTCAGCATTGTTAAAATGTCAATTATCCCCAGAATGATTTAGAGATGTAATGCAGTGTCAAATACAATTGCTGTGAATGACGATGTCAGTAGAAAATTCACAAGGATCAAGTCATAACAACTTTGAAAAAGAAAAGAAAATTTGGAGGTTTAGTATTACTTCATTTCAAGACTTACTATAAAGTCACAGTAATCAACTTTGATATTGGTATTAAAATAGCATGGAATAGAATGAAGTGCAGATGTAAGTCCATATATAAATAGAATTTTTTTAAAGGAAAGGTGGAAAGGACATTTGATGGAGAAAGCTAGTTTTTTAATAAGCAGTGCCAAAATGATTGGATATACATATGCTAAAAATGGGGAAATTTGGTCTATAGTCTAACTGCATTAATTTAATTCAAAATAGATCATAAACCAAAATGAAGCTACAACAATTCTACAAAATAAAAAAGGTTATATCTGTGACCTTGGGTTATGCAAAGTTCTTTTTTTAAAAAAAATACCAAGGCATGATAAATTCACTTTATCAAAATTAAAAATGTCTGCTTTTTCAAACACTCCTCTTAAGACAAAAAAGTTAAGACAAGGTGGGAAAGAAATTTGCAAAATTTTATAGCTTATGGAGAACTTGTGTCCAGAATAAAGAAAAGGAATTAATTATGATAAATATGTTATGGATGCATATCAAAATATTTATGTCAAATGAAAGAATTCAGAGAAAAATAATAAATATTACATGAATCTCAAGAAAATGCAAAATCTAGAAAATGAAAACCAATTGCTTTTTAACTTTGATATCTGCAGTACTTTAATTGGCACATATCCTCTGTGCTGTAGTGCCTACAGTGGTTCTCAGTTGTTTTTGCTTAAATATCAGCAATGATGTGCTGGTGTTGGTTCACCAGCAGGCTTTTAGGGCCAAGATGAGGTGCAGTGGGATTGATTTCTAGCATTTGCTGATTACCATGGTCAAAATACTCCCAATACTGACAGTTCCAAACTGCCAGTGTGATGTTACCAAGCAGAAGATTGGATAATGATGCACAATAGCATCCCGCTATATGGTCCTCCTGATATACAAATAACAATGGGTGTGGATAATCTTAAGCATTGGTAACAATAAACTTGTGATCATATAATAAAAAAAAGAAAATGCAAACTAAATCTAAAGTGACAGGCAGCAGATAGCCATTTTGCTTAGGAAGATGGGATTGGAGAGGTCTGAGAGGGAGGGATGATGAAGGCACATTAGTGTACTTTTGAGAGTGGTAGATATTTTCACAACATGATAGTGACAATAGTCTCCAAGATGTACACATATGCCAAAACTCCAAACAGTACAGGAAAAAGACAAGAGAGTCCTGGTGACTGAGGGGGACATGAGTGTGATGGGGACAAAGGGCCAAGTGCTATTCTGGGTTCTGGCCTTACTGTGTAAAGGGGAGAAGGAAGAGAAGGCTTAGCAGAAAACATGACAGCTTTACTTTTGGACTGCTTGAATTTGATGTACCTGTGAGTCATCTGGCTGGGTCTGCCCAGTAGGCAGCTCAGGGGAAGCCTCAGAATGTGATGTGGGAGTTATCAGCACAGAGGTAGAGGTAGTAGATGCCATCAAGGAGAATATGAAAAGTCTTTGTGGAAGAATGGACTCCTGGGAAGAGCTAGGGCTCAAGGGACACATGCTGGAGAAAGAACTCTCTTTGACTTAGAAAGAAGAAGGGTGGGCAAGGAGTCACGGAATAAGGGGCTTGCAGAAGCAAACGATCAACACCCTCCTTTTATTAGTTTAAATTAGTGTTTTTATTGTTTTCTATTGCTGAGTCAGAATTTACCATGAACTTTTAGGGTTCAAACAATACACATGTATCATCTCATGGTTTGTTGCCTCATTGATCAAGCAGTGTAACAGGGACCCTGCTATGGCTGCCATCAAGGTATCCCTGGTCTGCATTATCATCTAGGGAAATGATTAGGGAAGCATCTACTTCCAAGTTCATACAGATTTTTTTTTTTTTTTTTGGGAGAATTCGTTAACCTGCCATTGCACAATTGAGAATTCCAGTCTCTTACTGGCTGTCAGCTGGAGGCCTCCCTCCTTTCCTAGAGGCCACCCAGGGTTCCATGACGCTCTTGCTGCAGGCAGTTCACCATACAGCTCAGTCCTATGTACTAAGGTGGATATTTATATAATGCACTACAATCAACAGAGTGACACCCCATCACCTCTGCCATCGTCTGTGGGCCAAAATCAAGTCCAGGCTCTGCAGACACTCAAGGGGAGGGCATAATACAAGTGCATGTGCATGGAGTCACCTTACACACCTACATGGTATTGTGAGAGGGATGAGGAAGCGAGGCCAGTTTAGAGACCGTGATGTGATGGTGATTCAGGCATTGGGGCCTGAGCTGGGATCATGGCTGTAGAGAAGGTGAGAAGTGACTGGGTTTAAAAGGAAGAGAACTTCACAGTCTCGGCTATTGGTGGTGGGCTTGAGGGAGGGAAAAGTTTAGGCAGATACTCATTTGGTAGCGTTGTTATAAGGACAGATAATGGAGCATGTTGTGATGATATCTGGTAAGATACATGGCAAATGGCTTGAATTTTGAGGGGGTACTTAATTAAGATTTGAATATCAGTAACCTCTTTGTTTTACTGTTAGGCAAGGGAATTGATTGGTCCTCTCTCTCCTTCCCATAAATGTGTATCATGGAATAAACAGAAGTGCTAGGTGCACCATACTGTGTTACTGGTATAAGTCCATCTTTCTAGCTCATTTTCAATGATATCTGCAGAAAATTAGAGTTAACCCTCTGTGCTGTTTGGATGATGAAGGTGCACAGGGAAAGACCTATTAATCTCTCTCCTCCCCCAAAACATCTGCTTCTCCACGAAGGGGGTAGCTGGAAGAACACCTCCTAAGCCCTGGCAAATATAGAAGGGTGCACGGGGCTGAGCTGGTGGCTGAAATCAAAAAAGCCCCAAACCTGTTGTCAGAGCAGCTGCAGGAGCCATAAATTGCATGTACAAGCAGACCCCGCGACTAGTGATGGGGAGGGAATGAAACAGGAGCAGCCACGGTGGGTACGTTTTCCTTTGGCTTCTTCAAGCAGCTCAGAGCTGCAGGATTCCAGTTTTTTTTTTTTTTCTTTTTAAGGAGACAACCATCCAAGGCTGAATTTTCCTTTGGATTTCCTTAGAATGGGGCAGCTTTCCTTAGTCAGGGTGGTTGACTTGACCATTGGGCTAACTCACATTCCCAAGAGAGCAATGAGGAGCCTCTTTCTTGCAAGGCCTTCCTGGGCTTTTCCCTTTCTTTCTTTCTTCCTTTCTTTCTTCCTTCCTTCCTTCCTTCCTTCCTTCCTTCCTTCCTTTCTTCTTTCTTTTAAGAGAGAAGGACAGAGAGAATCAATTTTTATTGAGTTTTTCACATGGCTTTTGTTGCTCTGACACTTAGTTGTGTATGTGGGTGCTGGGGTTTGAACTCATGTACTTGCGCATGCCAGGCAAGTGCCATAACTGCCGAGCCACCACTCCAGCCCCCTTCCTGGGCTTTTCATGTTCATCTTTATGGCATCATAAATGTCTTTTTGCATATGAGTGAAAGCATTCCTGTGAACTTATCTCTGATTCATTTTCTTCTCCTGAAAAACTTTCACCAATCAAGTGGGGTCTTCTACCAACCTCCAAGAGAGAACCATACTCTATGCATAATATGTGTGTTTTCATGTGGGCACTCGGTGTATGTGTCAAAAAGGGGTGGATTAGTGAAGAATTTAAATTTTAACAAGGGCTTTAGCTTACTTGGTGTGTCTGAAGAGTTTTAAATGAAAGAGGCATATTGAGATTGGCTCTGTGGCGCACACTTGTAATCCCAGCATTTTAGGAGGCTGAGGCAGACGGATCACAAGTTCAAAGCCCAGCCTCAGAAAGTTAGCGAGGCCCTAAGCAAATTAGCAAGACCCTTTCTCAAAATAAAAATTAAAAACAGGCTAGGGATGTTGCTTGGTGGTTAAGTACCTCTTGGTTTAATCCCATCCCCACCAAGAGAAAAAAAAAAAAGGCAAGAACAAAATATGCATAATGAAATTCAAACATCTCATTAGAATACTGATAATGGCAATAATCTTACATCTTATATAACTCACTCCCTTTCTTCTTCCTCCTCCCTCCTTCCCTCCGATATCCATTATTAAATAGTTCCTATATGCCGACTACTATACTAGATGCTGGAGGTATTGAAATGAATCAGATCACTGATTATCCTTGAGGAGCTGTCTGTCCTTAAACATGGAGAGCATCCCCCACATTCAGCAGCAGGCTTGTTTTGTATACCAGTCAACAATAACCAGCTGCATATTACCTTGGTGCTCTAGCTGATTTGGCCTTCTTTGTGGGCTGAATCTGGAATTCTGTCTCAGCTATGATACTGAATTTGAGTTGATCCATCTATACTCTATTCTGCAGTCCTTTGGTGACTAAGGACAATTTTTTTTCCCCAATGACTGGCCAAAAATGGAAGCAAAATCTGCGACTCTGGAAAGTACCAAAATCAACCAGCACGCAGCTTTGAGAAGCTGGAATTAATGAGTGCAAAGTCTGAGCAATGCACTAGGATTATGTCACTATTGAGCATCAATTCCCCACTTTCTTGGATCTTTTCCATTGTCATGTAAGAATGGTCCAAGATCACCATTTAAAACATCACTACCACCACAAACCTGCCACAGCAAAACTTGAAAAAGTTGTCTGTGGTCTCTATCTGTGTTTTCATCTGTCTATTTCTCTCTCCTCTCCTTTACAGTTAGGCTTCTTTTATTTCTGTAGTTTCATTTTCTCAGTTAATTTTCTTGGCTGTTTTTTTATTTGCTTGGCCTGTGAATGCTAGATTGCCTTCGTAACTCCAAATTCTGCTGTTATGATTTCTTCCTAGGTGATTCTATACAGCCTGCAAAGCTTTACATGGTATCCATAAGCAGATGATTCCAGATTTACTTCTCCCCAGTCTTTCTCCTCATATATTCATTTGATTTCTCTGTTTGGAAGTCTAAGAAGAACCTTAAGTTTAACATAGCCAATACTAACTTTATTGTCACCCTCTCCATTCTTACACATCTTAGAAAATGAAGCCTCCCAGTTCATAAACATAAATCTATATATATTCCTTACCAGTTAAATTTTTTCCCATGACTGTCAGATCCTTGAAGAGTATGTGAATTTCTGTTTTTATGATATTTATTACTTCTGCCTATAAAATAGTATTAACCGCTGGAACTCAGAGACATGTGCAAAAAAAAAAAATAGGGAGCCCACATCTGCTTCATGTGGAAGGCTGCATTTCCCCAGTTTCAAACTGCTTGCTGAAATGAAATAGTGTCTCCTTATGTATCTTTTTGTTTTTAAGAGAGAGGGACAATGAGATAGAGAGAGAGAGAGAAAGAGAGAATAAATTTTATTTAGTTTTTCATGTGACTTTCATTGCTCTGAGACTTTGCTGTGCATGTGGTGCTGGGATTTGAACTCTGGTCCTTGAGCATGCCAGGCAAGCGCCATACCCACTGAGCCACTGCTCCACCCCTCTCTTTATGTATCTTAAAAAAAGAAAAAGAGAAAGAAAGAAAGAAAAGAAAATGGAAAAAAGAAAGTGAAAATAAGTCAGCCACAATCCATGATAAGTTAAGGACATCCTGACATATACTTTTATTTTTTTTTCTTTGGTATATGTGAGCTTGGGGGATGAATATGTTTTAAGGGTTATGGAATTGGAATATTATCTTTGTGTTTAATTTTTTCAGTTTATTATTATCATTTCTAAAGTTATTGGATGATAATTATGGTTTTATATGAATCTTTTTTGTGATTGGTGATTATTTTCATAGCATAAATTCCTAAAATAGTATTAAAATGTCAAAGGGTATAAATATTTTTAAGATGTTTGATACATACCACCTAACTGTCATCCAGAAATTGTTTTTCCAGTTTACACTCTTCATAGCAACTGTGTCCTTCATAAAGTCAATCTTACCAACAGATATTATGCTCAATTTTTTGAAATAATTGCATAAAAATATTAAGAAAAAGAAGTGGGAAGCTGAGCTGTATCAAGAACAAATCTAAGGTTTCTAGTGTGAGTAACTGTGTGAATGGTTGTTCTATTCCTGGAGACAGAAAGCACTGGAGGAGGAAGAGATTTCAGGCAGAAGATCAAGGGCTCAAAGTCTTTGGAGTTGCCTAGTTTCAGGTGTCTAAGAGATAGCCAAGTGGAAATTCTGTGTTAGCAGTAGGAGATTCAGGTCAGGAGCTCAGATGATTTGAGTCATCGGCACATAGATAGCTCATGAAGCCATGGAAGTGGATGACAAAAATAAACTAGCATCAGGTCATATCTGCACGACCAAAACTCATGAAATATTTTTTTTACAGTTACAACATGGCTATTTCTCTCTGGAAAGTTTTGTTTGCAATATCGAGTGCCATTGTACTGTCTCCAAAGTCTCTAGCAAGGACCTAGAAACAATTCAGTCTCTTCTTCCTGCCGAGCCCTACCTGTGACTCTCATCAGAATTACTCTGGGCACACAATAAGCCCTCCCTCCCTATCTACTGGGTCCTCCTACATGTATTCACCCAACTGTGGATAGAAAATATTAAAAAAAAATAGCTGAATCTTTACCAAATGCGTACTGACTTATTTTTGTTGTCATTTTCCCCTAAATGATATAGTATGACAACTACTTATTTATGTAGCATTTACATTGTATTGGGCATTTTAAATAATCCAGAGATGATTTAAAATATAAAGGAGGGTGTGCATAGATTATATACAAATACTACATAATACTACATCATTTTGTATAAGAGACTCATGCATTTCCTGGAGTTTGGTATCCTCAGGGGGTCCTGGGACCTATCTCCCAAGCATGCAGAGTGACAACTGTTAATAATAATAATCCTGACTTTTGACTCATTTCTGTTTTCAGGTCTTCTTCATTACCCCAGAGTCTGCTCCATCAACCAATTGGCTGTGAAAAGAGGATGAGGGGATGGTGAGAGATACCCAACCCTGCTGTGGATAAGAGACTTTTCCTGCCTTGGTGCTTCTCTATATATTTGTGCTGATGAAGGGTATACATGAAAAATACATTCCTTTTCCTCCTCCCCACTTTTTTTTTCTTTTTAAGCTAGTTGAATTGATTATCCTGTTAAATTTTATTTTAACTTCAAACTTGGTTGGGTTCAGTGACTTGGCATGACTTGCCCTGGTTCCATTCAGATTTCTCAGGAACAGCTGTTGGCCATGGATACCTTGTTTATGCTGGGGTCTTCTTTGTGGCTTCTCCATGCAACTTGTGACTCCAAAGCACCTGGGAGTACAGTCAGATCTTTTAATTCTTGGGCAGGAGATGGCATATTCTGAGGACAAGCAGCTGCCTCCCTTCAGGAAGAGAGAGAGCAGGTGGGGCAAGAGGGCGCTGTGTCACCAAATCCCCGGCAAATTTTCCCCCTTCCTCAGCAGAGACTGCCAATCAGGCTGAATACCACAGGGAGATTTTTTCCACTGTGAACAACTGTCCCTTGGACAGGGAGCTGGGGATCATGTTTCAGGAATCTCCTTTTGCCCTTATGAAGCCACACTGATGGCTGTCAAGTGTGTGCAGGGGATTAGAAGGCTCCCAAGAGAGGTGATGAGTCACGAGGCACTGGAGTGGAAAGCAGACTTCTGAAGGGGTGGCTGGTGGAGGGGGGGTCAGATATTTCTAGCATTCAAGTTTTCATGAAAGTGAATTAACAAAATCATCATATAATGCACACTTTAAAAATTATTCCATTTAATCTTATTTTTTCTTTACATTTCATTTCATTTCACTTTGGTTTTCAATTCAACTTGAAATATAGCATTGTGAAATATAATTTAAACTTATTACAATTAATTGAGCACATAACAATATTCCCACCTTTTTTATTATTATCATTTGGCTATGGAACTGAGTATATCTTCATTCCCAGCACCGTCCATCTCAATTTTTAAAATCACACATGCTGTTATGTGTGAATACATCCTCTTAATAAAACTTCCAAATAACACCAAACTTTAGCGTTTGAGAACCCTTTATTTACAAAGATGTTTGCAATTACCTCCTTATCTAATCTTTGAAAGAAATGGATCTATCGGATCTATTGCTTCTTATCTGACAGAAAAGAATCTGAAAGTCAGATGGAAAGATCACAGAAGTCAAATTAGGAGCTTCTCTCCTCTCCACAGCAGCTTTCCCACCACACGTAGCGGAGGAGAGTCAATGCCCCAAGATGGACCTATCCAGTAGGTAAGGAAATCACTTACTAGAAGATATCTTTGGCTTTTGGTGTACATCTGCACATCTTTTGAAAGACCTTGGCAAAACATCCCTTGTTGCCTGACTTTTCCAGATGAATATGGAGCAAAAGAGATGAAAGGAGAGGGGCAGAGGGTGAGAGAGGCTGCTTAGAGGTGGAAGGATAGAAGGCAAATCCTGTCTAGTTCCTAATTTAACTGGATGACCTTAAATCACTGTTTGGGAGGCTCTGTGTGGCTCCTGACCCTGGTACATACCCTTTGTTAAAGTCATCTAACTTATTTCAGGTACCTTTCCTAGATTCCATATCTTGGGGTTAGGAGCAAGGGAGGGGGTTGGGTGATGGTACATTTGGTGACCAAAGGATGGACAGGGATTCAAGGAGGCAGCCAGTCAGAGCCAAGTAATGCACAAACAACAGGGCTTGGGAACAATATGCATATTCCATTCCCACAACTCTCCTTTACTTGTGCCTCTGGCACAACCCAACATCATCAAGGCAAACCATCCAGGTGAGATGGCTCATCTCCACCCTACTCTCAACACTTCCTCTTGAGCGCTATTTTATGTGTCTTTGAGTTATTTAAATCTGTACTCTGAACTCATTTTACCCATATTTCATCTGCATATCCAAATTGTTGGGGGGAATTTGGGACAATGAGGATGAAACTCAATGAAAGTTTTATGTGATCCTCACACTCAGTTAAAAAGGCCTGAAGTTACCTGGACTCCATCTTCCAGGGTTGGTTGGAGGTAACAAAGTGATGGGCTTTGGTTTCATCAAATTCTGCTGCCTGTTCTGATATCTAAATTATTAGAATTAACTCTCTAAATTCTAAATTATTAGAATTTTCCTGAAATGGAGAATTGGGGAATATAGCTCATTCTTAAAACATGGGGTGAAATGAGGCTCAGATTTGTGAAAGGAGTCCATGCCAAAGTTGCGAGAGAAGTCATATATGATGAGCCTCAGGGTTCCATTTATCAAAGGCCTCTGATGGGGAAGGCACTCAAAGTGCTGGGCCTCACCTTGCCACAGTCAGCTGTGCGGTCTCAGGCAAGTTAGCTTCTGTTTCTAGGCCTCCGTTTCCTCATTGTTAAAATGATGGCATGAGATGAGCTGATTGATATTGATAATAATGATAATGACAATTGATAGATGGGTGATTCTAATATGTCCTGATACAAAATACAAGGCTTCTCAATCCAAGAGATCTGTAAGGACACAGAGCAGAGGGATATTGTTTTTCTACTTTTAAAGCTCTGGAACTGTTTGGCTTTGCCACCTCTTCCAGGGTCCTACTCCCTCCCCTCACCAGTGTAGATTTCCCCAGATATACTGTTCCACTTGTTGATCTAACCTTCTTCATGTTAATGCATCTTATCTTCTGGCATTGAATGTCTGCTGAGGGTTCTTTGGCAGTGATGACTTGACTCAGCCATGTCATTCTGCCTCACATGACTGAGAAGAACCATTTGATAAGACACATCAGAGCCACACACTGTCACTTGATTCCTCTTTGAAGAAGGGGGCTTAAATATGTTGGGTCCCCTTAGCACAATATCCCATGGGAAGAGTCCTGTGCTGCTGTCCACTTCTCAGGAGGTCTCCATGCTCTTCCAAAGGCCCTGCCTGCCAAAATGTTTGCCATCCAATCTATGTGCTCACAGCCCATCTTGTATATTCTTGGGTGAATAAAAGATGCTTTAATGTTCAACACTCATGGACCAGGTAGCTTGTTTTTCTGGAAATGACAGAACACTATCAAACTACAGAAAAACCAACTTCTGAAATTCCATTGGTGATTGTGGAATATATTGCTTCTCTCAGATAACACATTGGAGGCTTTTTACACCCAAGTCTGTAAATCAGTTTCCCAAAGAATGTGGGAACACTAGTTCCAAAAGAAATGATGAATCTGTGATGAAATAAGTTTTTTGGTGTAACTTTGTGTATTTCCTAAAGTTATTTGACCACAGAACTTGAATTATTGAGTTGCACAGAATATACTTTTAAAGCTACCTCAAATGAAAGAAGGTACTATAATGTTACTCTGTGAAGTTGATTGGTGGGAAGATTTTCGAACCAGGTTGGGCACTGAAGTACCTCAAATTTTAGGTGATCATCTTTTTCTCATTAACATTTGCTTATAGTAGTCTTGCTTTGCGTTCATCTTCAAGTCAATATTGCCTGTAGAGTGTCAGTCAGATCCTGAACTTTCTATGTAATTGTGCTGTATTTAGGAAGTGACTTTGGTACTTCCTCAAAAAAAATTTTAAGTCACAAAAAGACAATAGTGCTATTGTACATGATATTACTTAAAACTCTTTAATATAGTCTAGAATATTTGTTTTAAAATGAGAAAATAAAGGTAAGCAAAATGAAGAAAAAACCTATAATCTTTTATATATATACATATATAAAATATATATATATGTGCATTATAGTTTTATATAATGTTGGGATTAGTTGTCATGTATTCCTAGATGCACACAATTCAGCAATACGATTTGTTCAATATCCTCCCCCACAACATCCCTCTACCTCCCTCTACCCGTCCCCTGATCCCTTGCCTTTCTTCTGGGTCCTATATTGTTCCTAAAAACACCAAATACAGTGACATAGTTCTTTTACCTATGAAGAACATTATATATATATATATATATATATATATATATATTATATACAGTGACATTTATAACTACTTGGAATATACCTTGCTTTATCCCACTTCCAACATTTCCCCTTCTCCTTCCTTCATATCATCCCTTGTTATTCTTCAAAATATTTGACAATGGGATTAAGCATTTTGTACAGATATGCAGCATAGATTGTTCAAATATCTTATAAAGTATCTTGCAACTGTATCTCATAAATATTAACATTTTGCATTTTTGTTCTATAGATCTAATACACAAGTTTGTCTACTTTACTCCCAAGCCTGGGTTTAGGCCCAGCCTCCACAAATGAGGGATACCATTCAGCCTTTGACTCTCTGAGTTTGGCTAACTTCGCTCAGCATGATTTTTTCCAATTTCATTCATTTACTTTCAATAGATGCAACATCACTGTTTCTATAGCTGAATAAATAGAACTACATTGATATATATATATATATATATATATATATATATATATATATATATATCAGAGCTTTTGGATCCATTCATCCAGAGAGTGGCATCTGGTTTGGTTCCATAATTTAGCTATTGTAAATTGAGCTACTATGAACATGGATTTTGCTATATTGCTGTAATGTGCTGATTCTAACTTCTCTGGGAAAATACCTAGAAGAGGAATAGCTGGATATGTGGTGGATCCAACCTTAATTTTGTGAGGAGTTTCCACACTGCTTTCCAGAGCGAAACAGCCTATAATCTTACTGCTTAGCAGTTACCTATTACCACTCTGACGGGTATACCCTTTCAGTCTTTTGTTGATATGTATACATATGAACCCATTCCACTCCACCTCCTGAGCTAAAGAAAAAAAATTATGTTGGCTTTACTTTGGGCTACATTCCGGTTTCAGTGATGAACCTGTTTCTTGAATACTTTGAGTCCTTTTGAAGGGGTTAGGAGGAGAGAAAGAGTGAAATTTTGAAAAGGCAACTCAGGAGTTAGGTAAACCACTGTGTTATGATAAACGCATCAATGTCTTCCAACAGGAACATACCCCTCTAATGGAATCAAATGACAGTCTCTCCTGGCTATGTCAGTTTCCAATGACTGCAATAACAATGCAGTACAATTTAGTAGATTAAAATTATTGATTTACTATTGCACCATTCTGGAGGACAGCAGTCCAAACTGCATCGCTTGGCTACAGTGCTGGTTGGGCTGCTTCCTCCGGACAATTCAGATGGGAAAATCTTCCCCTGCCTTTTCCAGCTTCCAAAGTCACCTTGACTCCTTGGATGATGGTCCCTTTCTTGTGTCAAATCAGACTCTCTTTCCATCACCATGAACTTGATCTTTGGCCTCCTTCTTGGGGACCCTTAAGATTACATTGGGCTCGGATATATAATCCAGGAAAATCTTCCCATTCCTAGACCCCTAAAGTGGTCATATAAACAAAAATCTTTTTATTATGTAAGGTGAACTAGTCAGAGATTCTGTGGATTAGGTCATGGGCCTTTTACAGATGGCAATTTTTCGGTTGTCTACATTGATGTTTTATTTATTTTTTAAGATTTTAAGGTGAAAATTACGTGTTCATTTTCTGGAAGTCACAGTATCTAAGGGCTATGGATTAATTTGGTGAATATGAGATTTTGATTGTTGCAGAAAGTCACCTAAAGTCACTTGTGTCACCTGCCTTGGCTGACAGCTGCTCTTCTGGGACTGACATAAAGGACTTTGGACATTTACTGCACTGAGGGGACAAGTGGGCATTCTTGGCATGGTTCAGAGTTAGGTCCAAAAGCTGTGGTGTACTGTCCTTTCCATTCTGAATTTGAGGATTTAGCTCTTCAGAGTGTTCCCTCCACATCCCTGCTTGGCTATGTGCCCCTTTGAAGTTCTGTAGCAGTTGTTGTCTATAAATAAGACATGCCCAGGGCCATCAAAGTGCTGAGATGAAGGGCATGGCTCATTTACGAGAATACTGAAAGTGCAGAACAATGTTAGGGGGTGATCCTGGTTCTATCCTTCTTCCAAAACCTGTCCTAAATCCTCCCACCTTCAACTTGGTGTAAAAAATACATGAAGGCTCCAGAGAGAATAATCAAAGCTCTGTTGCACTTGGCAGACTCTTTCTTGCTTCTCTTTAACAAGAAGGAAGAAAGAGAAACAAGCATCTGGATGAGAGCCCAGTAGCCCTCATCAGTTCAGACATCTGGAGTAGTAATACCTTCTGGTTATCTCCCTGGGAGGGAGCTGTAATGATAACCCCATTTGCTGGGCTTACACTAGGCTTCTTATCCTTGACTCTACTCTGTTAATTTATCTCATCTCATCTTCATCCCTACACCTGAAGTTGGAGTATAAGAAATTCTATTTTGCACTTGGGAAACTAGGGCTGCAGACGGGTCAATCAGTGCTTCCTCCAAAGTTTTCCTTTTAGGTACACATAGAAATGATAATATTTGAACTTCACCCTGAGGTGAACTGATGGAGCTGCTCAAGGTGGTGCAGCTCTGCCTTGCCTCAGGTGCCACCTAGGAGTGGTGCTAAAGATGGTAAGACTTCTGTTTACCTGTGACCCAGTCATGGTTAAGTAACTGATCCAAAATTAAAAGACTAGTAAGTGGTAGATTCTGTCTTTCTTTTCTTTCTTCCTTTATTCTTTTCTTTCTTTTCTTCCTTTCTATACTAGTCTCTAGTTTGTCTGGAAGCATCTCAAATTGAAATCATCGTCTCTAAACCATCTCCTCTTCTCAGTAATCTTGCTGTCTATCTTGGGTTGATTTCCCTAGAAACAGAGCCTGTGACAGATAACTCTTGGACAGGTATTAATTGAGGAAGTGGCTTCAGGAGATTATCTGTAAGGTAGAAAAGCAAGCCAAGCAGAGATGTGGTTTAGCTGAAGTCTAACCTCAGCCTGATCTCTTAGGGAGCTCTAGTCATTATAGTTGTCTTTCTTTGAGGCAAGTAATCTGTACTCAGTGTTTGGGGATGCTTTGAGGGAAAGTTGTGTGTTGGGGGGCTGTATTGTCCCACCGGGAGCCGATCAGGAGGAGGGTGAGTGCCCACGGCTGGAACCCTGGTCCCCCCCTCGTCCAGGGACCCCTTCCCTCCCAGCCGGGGAAACGAGGCAACCACACGCAGCTGATGGCAGCTCAGAATCCGTTTATTACTAAGGCACATGGGTTTTTATATATGGAGGAGGGGAGACAGCCAAGGAATCAATAATCCTTCTAAGGGAGTTGCCAGGGGTTATGCAGATTTTGAGTACAGACAAACAACTAGGTAGGGAACAGC
>PVKS010007044.1:52067-75091 GCA_004027875.1 Aplodontia rufa | reverse complement strand
TGTTATACACTAAGCTTTGCATTAACCATGGAATTTTTAAATGGACTGTATTCTGTGGTCGTAAGAAGGTATAGTTAAGTATGAAAGAATGACAGTGGAACAGATAAAATGTGGGACACAATGTAAATGGTAAAGGTAGAATAACACATAGTACTAGGAGTGCACAGAGGAAAGGAAAGACCCCGTCGGGTGGTGCCAAAGTCCAGCACTTGAGGAAAGGCACTACCCCTGTTGTTCCAGTGGGTGCTGTGCTGTGTGCTGGGACAGTCAGGCACATTTCTTGTGGTGATCCTTGCTCTTCTCAACACTTCTGCTTCTTGTTTAGGAGGGAGAGTTGGCCATTAACGGAAAACAGCGATGTCCTGGGGATGTAGTGCATTGTATCATGCATCCAAGTCTGCAAGGACTTTTTTTTTTGCATTCCAACATCTGGTGTTCTCTTAGTCAATAGATTCAGTGTTTTCTCATTTGAGTTACCTCCTCAGGCACAGAAAAGCAGTTTTGGGGGAAAGCAACTTTTCAGGACTCTTACTATCACATTAAAAGCAAGCAACCACAGTAGCACCCGCTCTGAACACCTCTCCCATATAATTGGGCCCATCTTTCCTGATCATGCACCATCCAGCATAGTTACTAGTATACTGACCAGAGCATGAGCGCTCATTTCTGAGTGTGCACGCTTAGGTTTTGGTGTGCTTTGACTGATGTGGAGTCTTATGCGGCCATCTCCCTCCTGCCACTGATCCCTTGTACCATTTCCTTCCCACCTCACCTGTGCATCTGTGCACTCTCAGATGTTGCTTTTGAATTTGAAGCATTGCCAAGAGATCACTACATTATTCACATGGAAGTACTGTACAGTTGTTTTCTCTGAGCCTAAGTTAGTTAAGTTGCCTACTCTGTCCTGCAACTCATGATAGGAATTGAAAAAACGTATATTTACATAGAGGAGCATTGTAGAAATTAATCTCACAAAGATGTAAAAGCATTCACATGTGAAAATGCAATTATTTTACCTATGGAAACAAGTGAGATTCCCAAGAGTCATCCAGAAACATGTTCAGGTCCTTTGTCACTGGTTTGGGACATCGATTTATGGATCATGGGCCATTTTTATGTGACACTTCTCTGACTTTGTTGGTTTAGCGCAATGGAAACAGGGTAGGAAGGAGGACATACTGAATTTGGTGTAGTGCATGCTGACCAATTTCATCAATAGCTGATCAATATGCACACTTTCTGCAGTGCATATTGATCAGATATTCTGTACATGTAGTTATAAGCACATATATATCAAAATTGTTTCTGATTTTCTCTTTAAAGTAGCTCACTTCTAAACATTTGGATAAGGTGCAGAATGAAATGGCAAAAACTCTTCTTAGCTCTTAGATAGGAATCAGAAAACTATGGCCTGCAGGCCAAAGTCAGCCTTCTGTCTGTTTTTGTAAATGAAATTGTGTTGGCATGGAGCCTTTTGCATTTGTTTTACATATTGCATATGGTGGCCTTGTACTACAGTGACAAAGTTGAGCATTTGGAACAAAGACAGCATGGTCTTAAAAGCCTAAAATAATTACTATCTGTTCCTTTTCAGGGGAAGTTTGCTGAGTCCTATTCTAAAATCCCATTCTTTTATAAATGACCTCTCTTCTTCGTGGTCCCGTCTTCTCACCTGTACCAAAAGCAGTTAAAGCCATGAACTCTGCCCCTCTTTCAAAATCATGGGATTCTGAGTTTCTTTGGCAACTTGGAAGTTATCAAATTGCCATGATAAAAAATAAAAAGGAGAATAAAATTGGACTGTGTTTTCTCTTGCTGAGTATAACTCCTCATCTGGCAGGGATGACAGTATTTATAATCAACACAATTTTCTTTTTATTAGACATCTGGATTTTTCCCCGGGGCTGGTTACATGTTAAGTAAAGAAATTCCAATCTATAGGGAAAGAGAAGCTGAGAACACCATAAAAGTGCAGGCTCCTCTCTCTGCATCTGTGTGTTCTGAGGAATTCTCAATCAACTCTCTACACTGTAAATCAGACAACAAACAAGGTGGCTGCTGAGGACCTGATGGGTGGCTTCAGAATTGGAATCCTGCATTTCTTTAGTTGTTCCATCTCAATTCAGCCTCTTGTAGCAACTGTGGCAGAACTTTAAACAAGGTACCTTTTTTACATGTGCCACCCTGTCTTTCTCCTGTCTTTCTAAACTGCCAAAGAGGATGAGACCAGACAGGGCATCCAGAGGCATTTGAAAACATTACACAAAGCATCTTGATTCTCTCCAACTCTAGCCTGCTGCTGTCATTGTTTATAATTGACAGACATCAAATTCGCTCACTCAGGCCGATTGATTTTTGCAGTCCTTCACAATACATGTCAAAGAAAGCTGACAGGAGGGCTGTGATCCCACCCTTACAGTAGTCTTTCCTCAGATGGTCCAGTTGTCTTGTCGCCCTTGGAAAAACTTATAATCCTACATCCGGATGGATGACATAGCTGAAGAAGTGACAATTGTAGATGATAAATGAGCAAAATGTTTGTGTTTTTTTTTTTCTCTTTGTTCTGGGGATTAAGCCCCAGGACACTTGACCAGTGAGCCACATCCTCAGCCCTTTTTATCCATTATAAAGTTGCCGAGGCTGAGGCTGGCTTTGAGTTTGCAATCCTACTACTTCAGCCTCCAGAGCTCCTGGGATATAAGCGTGAGCCACCATACTCGGTGAGCAAAGTGTTTTGCTACTGCCTGGGCAAACTGAGGCTTTCAGTGATATCTTAGGTTCACTTGCAACACTCTTAATTATCCAGGGGTTTCTTTTTCTTCTTCCTTTTAAATGTTGTCTCTCAAATTGATTTTTAAGTCAGACTTTTCAGTATTCTTTGCAAACATGGGTATACATGTGTGTGCACATACACATGAAAGATAGACAAATGAGTACATCTGAAAACCCAAACCCTACTCATTTAACTCAAGATTTTGTTAGAGTTCCCTTTTTGTCATCTTGATCTGAAATATTTTTGCATTCTCTCTTTTTACTTACTGCTACAACATGTGTAGAAAGGACAGTTTTTTTTTTAAAGGATATTGTCAAACAACAGGAAAAATAGAAAATTTGGCTATTGAGTGGATGGCAAATGTACTCAAATAATACTACAATTTAGATCTGCATGGAAAGACATTTTTCACCTATTTAGATAAAATTCCATCATTGGCTAAGTGTTCAATGCACCGTGTGGCTCTAACTCAGCTAGATGATATGAATAGTAATTTTAAAAGTCCCAAAGGTTTGCAGCTGTCAACAGGGGTGACACTGTTCCTGGGCAAATATTTCGGAAATTAACAAGGGCTCTTGAGATCATTCTAATGAAAGAGGTTTGCAATTAGCCCCAGCCAAAGAGGAGCATGGATGCTATTACTAAACAGGTCTGCAACTACTAAACAGTTCTAAACGGTGAGAAATTATCCCATGTCCCTGCAGACCTTCAAATGAGTGAAAACCTATTTCACTTACCTGAACCTGCAAACTTCATTCTGCATATGGACATGAAGCATCTCTTACAAAATCTTAATATACCCTATTCCTCAGCAATGCAAATATTGTGTACATCAAGAGAAGGTGGTATTTTAGTTTATTCTGAACTTCAATAGAAGTTGTTCAGTATTTTGGAAAATCACACCACGGAGACTCTGACATCTACAACACCATAATACAATGCAATGTTTCAATCAACCAACCTACTTCAATTGATCTTCTTGCATACGGTCCCCATTTACATATTGAAATATATAATATTTTATTTTAAAGTGTGCTCTCTGTATTTCTCCTGAATTCCACAGTTAAAGCGTTACATTCATTATATTGACTTTCTTTTTGAAATTATGAACATGAATTAGCTGTTGATTATTTTTCTCAGGAGCCATATAGGAAACATTTTAGGCTTTGTGGTCCAATTGGTCCCTGTTGCAACTATTCAACTTTGTCACTGTTAGGAGAAAGCATCCATAGACAATGTGTAAATAAATGGACATGGCTATATGCCAATCAAATTTTAAATGAACACTAAAATTTGAATTTGATATGATTTTACATCATAATATAATACTTTTTGATTTCTTTTAACCATTTAAAAATGTGAAACTATTCTTACCTCTTGGGCTATACAAAAATAGGCAGTGGGCTATATTTGGCTAGCAGCCACTAATCTGCTAATCTCTATTCTAGATTATTATGTTTAAACTTTTATATATTGAAATGTTATTTATTTATAATAAATATTATAAATTATATTTTTTAATTTTTCCTTTATGTTTTATGCTGAATTTTTAGAATAATGTTTGTAAACACTATTAATAAAAAGTATTGTGTTGGGCATAGTGGCACATGGCTCTAATCCCAGCTCTTCCTGGGGCTGAGTCAGGAGGATTTCACATTCAAGGCCAGACTTGGAAATTTAGAGAGACCCTGTCTCAAAATAAAATATGAAAAGGACTGGGGATGTAGCTCAATGGTAGAGCCCCCCCTGGATTCATTCCCAAGTACCATAAAAAATAAAATCAAAAATTTTAAGCAATTTGGTAAGAAGTTTAATATAAAACAAAAATGTTTTAATTCCAAAGGAGTCCTTATGTGAATAATGAAATATATGCAGGAGAATGTGGCTTCCTTAATTGGCTCTTAGAACATAGAAAGAAATCTGTATTTATTATTTAAATTGCTCAAAGCCAGGCAGCAGTTCTGTTTGGACACAAGTTGGTGCATTTTGATAAAACTCAGGATTTCCTATCTGTGATAAAGAAAGCTAGTCCTGGCTTATCTTTGTTGCAAAACTGTTAGGAGATGTTCAAAGTTCAATGCTTTCAGTATTGTAGACTGGGAACATGCTCCATGGCCAACAGAGTTGGGGACCTGCTGAAGATATGCCCCATGACTTTCAGAGTTGGGCTCAAGTTTAGCGAAATATCACAATTTAGTTTTCATTTTCTGGGGACAGGGGCAGGTTTTACTGTCTGTGAACTGTATTTAATTTGAGTCAAGATGACTATTACAAAGTGTATCATACAAGGGCCATTAGGTTGGGGTGACTTATGTGACTTCTGATCTCATGCATTTCTAACTGTAAGCCTTTGGGAATCTCCTCTTGCTCTGATGAAGACACTCCAGTGGATTGTTGCGGAGACAGAGGGTGGTCCTGCTGTGCCAAGACCCAGAGAAAGAAATCCAGTTCCTTCCTGAGCTCTAACCCATTTCTCTCTTACTCAGAGAAAGGTCCTTTATCCATTCCCATGAATTTTGCAACCATATAACTTCTGATCAGTTTTCTCGAATTCATCAGGCCTGAAGGGCTGCTGAATGCTTTCACATCTCCTTGTCTTTCCCTGTTGGTTTAAATTTTCCCCTGAGCTTGCTGCCTGGTTAGAATCTTTCCAGGCTCTGCTATGAGGTCACTTCCCCCATGGTTGCTGCCCCAGAGCAGATGCACTGGCTTTCAACTCAGCTGCCTTCAGGGTCTTCTCCAAGGGCAACAGAAACATCTGTTGTCTATCCACAGCTCCCAGGAAGGTGGAACACTGGAAAATCCAATGCAGTTTCATGCATTTATTCCTTAGATTTGTGCTGAATGGTGATAGCTTTCCAGAGTCAAATAGATTCCTTGTCCCTGTATTCGTTTCTGAAGTCCCTAACCTCACTGTCAGGTCCAGATGGAGTGGACTTCTCTTTTACTCAACTTTTATCACAAACTGTTCTTAAACCACTGAGCTACAAACTGCAGAGGTGTTAGCATTATAGGCAGAAAAAAACCTACCTTCTCTATGCTGTGGGAAGACCCTGGGAGCTAAGTCACACAAGTGCATCTGGAAACTAAAAGAATTGAACAAACTCTTTCACTACACAAAGCCTTGCTTTCAAACTCATAGTCTTCCAGTTGAGGGTGATAAGTGTCACAGTTATGACTTTGAACTGGGAGGCTGAAAAAATAAAATTTAAAGAAGAAAATTAAAATGAAAGTTTAGCATTTGCTACACACAAGCCAAATTGCAGCTATGATTGACTCTACCTTAGTTTATACCAATGAGACTGAGAACTGTAATGTGAATGCATTTTATTTAATAAAAGGATAAACACAAGTTCATTTGTCACTGATACTTTTGGGTATGTATGTATATATGAATATAGGCATACATAAATTAATTTAATTTTCCCAATCCAATAGCCACCTGTTATAAATTCAAGAATTATTCTGAGGTCATATCAATGTGAACTCACAGATCTCTGTATTTCCCAATATCTTGAGTCTTCTACCTTTTCTCCCTCTGATGTCAGAAGCCACCATCATAGTTATTTATATTCTTGTTCTCATTTTCTTGGGACCTGAGGAAAGGTGGCTGGTTTAGCCTTTTATCTTGACTCCTTCAGCAAACTTCCAACCTCTCCAAACACAAGATTTCTATGCATGTTCATGGTTCTCTCTTGGCCCGTGAATGCAGTCTACCTCCTGTCCTCAGATCCAGCAGGTTTTGTGTGTGGTTGCATGCATGCTTATGTGTGTGTGCACCTGTGTGTGTGTGTGCGTACACACGTGTGAGCGTGTGTAGGGGCGCATAGGAAGAGGTGAGAAGAGGACAGCCAGACAAATACCAGGGGACTTAAATTACTCTTTCACTTCCAATAAAATATTCAAGTACTTTTTGTAAAAATCTATAGCAATGCATTTATATACTAATGAATAAAAAAAGAGAAGGAAGAAGGAGAGTTGCTGATGTAGAATGGCTTTGGGGCACAGAATGGTTATTTTAAGGATATTCACCCTTCATCTTAGGGAAGCCAGGACACGGTACTTCTGAATTAGCATCTTAGTCTCTCTTCTCTTTTACTTTTCCTTTAGCTCAACAGAATTCACCAAAAATCCATGAAGGCTGGTGGGCATACAAGGAGGTGGTCCAGGGAAGCTTTGTTCCAGGTAAATACATATTTGTTATTTACTTCTTAAATTAATTCTGTTTTTAAACTTTTTTAAGGAGATGGAAATGCTAACTATCCTGACTTGATAGCTCCATGTTGTATGTGTGTATAGAAGTATGGCTCTCTACCCACCAATATGTATAATTAATGTAGTTGTTAATTTTTAAACAATTTTGAGAAAAGCTCACGTTAATTCTGGAATTTTCATTTCCTACATGGCATGCGATGTATTATTAAAGGCAACATAGTCTAACCTATATGTAGGATACATACTCCATCAAGGCAAAGTTCTATTAGTGAGTGACAACTTTATCAGAACACATTATTTTTCATCAGAGCCTGCAGTCTCCAGGTCCTTCCTGTCAGGAGGAGGGAACGGAAAATTGAGAAGTGAAGCTCTGGCTGCTGGCATTTGGTTAAGTGAGGAAGAACCATTTCTTAACATTAACAAAACAGGAAATAGGAAATGGCTGACAATGGCAATGAAACTTGCTGGCATGCCTGCTGTCACTGATGTCATTTCAGTAGCACCCATGGTCAAGACTCAGCAGACTGGGCCAAGCACCTGCTAAAAATAACAGGCAAATGGGATGCTGTCAGCACAGACACAGCAGGCATGAACCAAAGACAGGTTAGAGTCGGAAGCATACCATTTCTTTAGTTTAAAAGCAAGGTGGAAGGTCCTTACTTTCTCCCACCTGTTTAACCTTCAATGTGGTCCTCATTCTTCTGTTGCTACAAGACTCCAGTGGGAAGAGAGACAACAGAGAGAGCAAGAATATTGAAGGGAAGGTGGAAGGGAATGTGGGTGAGATATTTTAAGACACCGCTCTCAAGAGGAGTCAGTGTGTGGTCCCAAATCAGACACAGCAAGGAGAGGGCCAGTGGTGTCACTGGAAGGTTCTCTGGTTGGTGACAGGTCAAAAGAGCAGTGACCCAAGTCACCTGTTTCATTCTTGGCTGCTGTTTCTTTATTTCTATTTTTTAATAGTATCCATTACATGAACCATGCAGAACTGAACATAGTTCTGAGCATCTCTTTCCTCATTTGTATTATGGGCCAATACGAGGCATTCGTGGAGCTCTCTAATGGGAGGAAGGCATGGTGAGCAGGAGTGGTAACCCAGGAAAGAGCCAGCTGGCTACCAAATAGCCTCAGAGACCAACATTGTTAACATTATTAATTTACTAGATCTCATCTGTTCTTTGGCCCAATGTACACAGAAACTGGACTTGGTTAATTCACCCAGAAATGACCAGGTTTCTAATAATCTTATAATAAGATAACTGATTCAACCTATGTTCATATGAAATGGTATCTGCATGGCATTTGACACTCTAATGGGCGGGTCTCCCTTTAAAACAGACTGTTCATATTTCCCCCTGAAGAATCTGCTCTTCATATTCAAGATATCCTAGAGATTACATTTTAACTATGTTCTTTTACTCTGTGATTATGCACTTACCGAAACAAAGAGGATTTCCTCCAGGTTATAGTAAGTCTTTCTCAGTTTCCTCTCCTTCTACACTGTCCCCCTTCCCCGCCATGAACAGCAGTTGTGGTCACTGCGAGATCCTGTTCTTCTACTCCACATTCTTTGATGATTTCCCCTCTGCTGTCATGTTCTTTTCTTTACATAGTTGGTTGTTGCTTCTAAGATAACCACAGGGGAGAGTTTTGATCTTTCCGTTAGATGTGATTTAAGAGTTTGAGTTTCCCTCCTTTCTAGCCAAGGTCTGGCTGGCACCTCAGTTGTATATCACTAACTTCAGAAAAGCTGAGAGTGGAGGGACACACAAGCTTTGTAGCAATGGCAAGTCAAAGGTTAATTTGACACCAGAATACCCTACTCCGGTGAGATCAATAGCATTTCGGGAGTTCTTACCTCGTGCAGAGCACCATATTTGGTGATAATAAAGAGATAACTAATACATGATTCTTACTCAAGGTAAACACAGAATCTAAAAAGAAAAGATGCCATAAAACCATGACTCATGGCAACCTGGGGTCCAATAAGATTTACAACATGTGAAATATCACAATTCTGCCTGTCTGATGCTTAACAAACCTTCTTGTTCATCTGCTCAAATGAATACCTTCATTTGACCCCACCCACAACCAGGACCCTTGCAGGTAAAGCTCACGTTTTCTTCAACTGTTCAACTTCCACATGCTCAGGGAAGGAGTCTGTTCCTATCCTTGAGGGTCACTGTTGGTTAATATCTATGTGATCCATGGTGATTTCCTTCTTCTTGCTAGGGAACGGTGTAGACATTGTGATCACTAATTTGGTTTTTTTGTTTGTTTGTTTGTTTTGTTTTTAAAGAGAGAGGGACAGGAAAAGAGAGAGAGAAAGGGAGAATAAATTTTATTTAGTTTTTCATGTGGCTTTTGTTGCTCTGATACTTCATTGTGTACATGGTGCTGGGGTTTGAACCTACATTCTCTCACATGCCAGGCAAGCACCATAATCACTGAGGCACCACTCCAGCCCTGTGATCACTAATGTTATCCGTTTGGCTAAGCCATGATGCCCAGAGATTTGGCCAAAAGTGTCTGAATATTGCTGTGAAAGTATTTTTTAGATGAGATTAACTTTTAAATCAGTATATTTTGAGTAAAGCAGATTACCCTGCATAATGTGGGTGGGCCTCAACCAAGTGTTTGAGACCCTTCAGAGAAAAAGACCAAGGTCCCCTGAGGAAGAGAGAATTACGCTTACAAAATCCTTTGGCTCAGGGAAATAAAGCCTAGGACAACAGCAAAGGTCTGATCATAGAGTGCTCTGCAGCTAGGAGTCTGGATTTTACCCTAAAGGCACTGAGGAGCCAATGAAGGGGCTGAACCCACTGCAGAATCCAAGTGATGAAGGAGGGTGATGTGGACTGAGATAGAAGCAGTGAGGACTCCAGGGAGGGTCCAGACTAAGGACAGGAGCCTCATCTCCCACCCACCTACCTCTCTAGGACATAGTCCAGTCTTTGCATGCAGCAGAGGCTCAATGTTTGCTAAACCGATTTGTGTCAGAAAGGATAGGAATCTTTGTCCCTTAAAAAGAAAAAGACAGAAACAAAGATGTGACTCAGGAGACTGCTGCTCCTCGGTCCTGGAAGTGATGTAAATAATAGTAATAATAATATTGATAAATGGCAAGCAGGGCAAGCTGCTGTACATACTCAAAAAGGAAAGCACTTTGGCTTTTAAGGTCCAACAGTAGTCGTCTGGAGATCAGGAAGAGCCTCCCTTGGGAAGCTAAGGCAGGAGATCCCAAGAAATGTTACCAGGATAATAATAGGTGGGCTTAGAGAATCATTCCAGAAAGAAGAATGGGCCCGAGTAATGGCTTGGAGGCAAGCAGGAGCATGACACATGTAAGAAACGGAACAGAGGCTGCTGTGGCCAGGGTGTAAAGCGACAGCGGCAAGTTGGTTTGAGATCGGAGGTGGTCAGCAGCCAGCCCATGGAAGGTTTTGTGGACCCCACTTAGTGTTTGGATAGAGATCCTGGGAATAACAAGCGGACAGCAAATAGCTACAAGCAATTCCTATTCCACAGAGATCTGGAAACCCCAAAGGCTCATGAAACTGAGTTCCTGAGCCATCTGAATGACCAATAGAGGAGGTCATAGCTGCTGC
The DNA here is from genome assembly GCA_004027875.1 of Aplodontia rufa. Taxonomy (NCBI): domain Eukaryota; kingdom Metazoa; phylum Chordata; class Mammalia; order Rodentia; family Aplodontiidae; genus Aplodontia; species Aplodontia rufa. The sequence goes on along the minus strand of PVKS010007044.1, from coordinate 64,495 downwards.
TTCTGATCAGCTCTGGAACCAGGAGGCTACGTTGACTCGCTACATCATTCTCTGGTGCTGTCCCTAAAATCTATTAGAAGTGATTCATGCAGGCCGATAAATTCTCTCCCAACATACTGTTTCCCATCCCTTCCTTGTTAGGTAGCTTCAAAATCTCAAGATTATGAGACGATGAAGGTAATTATACATAACCACCTGTGGTTGAACACTGATGTCTAATTACCTGTATTTTTCACAATGACCAGCTTTCTTTGTTTAAAAAAGTCTCAAGCTTGACATAAGTAATGAATATAAGAGCTCTTTTTATCTCAGAACTCTTAGGAAGAAGGGGGGGACCTCCCAGGAAGGAAAGCAAGCTGGAAAATGGGGCATACCCGCTCACCTAGGATGCCCTCCTGGGGTATGCGCCTGCCTCCTTCCTCCATATGTTAAATTTTATCTGTCTTTCCGTGGCTTCTTAGCAATTACCACTTACTTAGCAGCTTCAAGAGGCACACATCCATTGTCTCAGGGTTTCCTTGGGTCATGAATCTGGGCATGGCTTAGGGGAATTCTCTAAGAGCTTCACAAGTCTGTAGAAGGTGTCAGTCTGGTTGCTTGCTCTTCTGAAGCCACCTTCATACAGGTCTCTGGCCAAATTCAGTTTCTTGCTGCTATAGGAGGAAGGTCCTTAGCTCCTTGGTTGTTCGGAAGGCCACAAAAGGCTGTTCAAATTCTCATTCCAAATTGATCATAGGAGGCAATCAAAGATGAGGTAGATATTGTTCCAACATACCATCTCCAAATGTTGGAGTGGGGAATAATAGTCTCTGGATGAGAGTTGCTTTTCCTTTTTTATACCACATTTTTATTGGTTCATTATAGTTGTGAATACTAATGGGATTTGTTGATACATAATCATACATGCACACATTATAACAATATAATTTGAGCAATATCGCCCAAATTGGACAGCCTCCCTCCTCCCATCCCCTGGTCCCTCACTTCTGCTGATCGCCCTTTGAAATTGATTGTGTGGGAATTATTTAGATTCCTAGGGGTGCAAAAGATATTTTCCCTTCCCCACTCAAACCTTCCCTGATTTTGCTTAAAGAGGATCTGCAGAAGAAACCTAGAGCTAGTTCCCTGTTCCTAACCACCTACCCAACCATTTGTAGCCAGTGTTGCCAGATTTATAACAACTGCAAATGATGAGAGAGCATCTGCCCTTGTTATGCCCAGCGCTCAGGGTTTGGTTTGAGCAACTCGTTGGCAAGCAGGACTGTTCCCCAGTGCAGGGACATGGGGAAGGAGCTATGAGGGGGCGGGACAAGGTAGAGGACACTGCCTGTGGGCAGCAACCCTCCAGATCTCACCCACATGCTACCCATTCAAAGCTGCCAGTCTTTTGCCCCTTGCCCTCATCTCCCTGGCCCTTCTATCATCTGGCTTGAAATTGTGGCTTCTGTCACCTCTCTCCACTCAGGGCCCTGTGCTTGTATTGGGTGACCATGCCTTTCAGGCTGCTGGTTCATACTCAGCGTTGACTCTCAGCTTCCCCCTTCCTCCTGCTCCATCATGACCAACAGTCTCTCCTGACTCTGATGCCAGGTGTCGCTCAGAACACAGGTTTGCTCACCTCAGTAATTCACTACACAATCACCCCAACCTCCCTCCTGTTCAGTTTCCTTCTGAACAAAGAAGACCCCAATGCCAGGAAGCTTATCTACCTTCTAGCACTCTTCTATGCATCCCAATTAAGAGATATATCAGGTCACTGTATTTGTTTCCTATGGCTGCTAAAAAACATCATGTGTTAAATCCAGATAAGGTGTAACGTTATAGAGCCTAATATTTTTTTAGAGATATTGTGGGAAGGGGAAGGGAGGGATAAGGGTGCGTAATTGGGGGGGGCTGTCCTGGGGGTAAATCTAACATCCAGAATCTATTCACATTTTATATTATTTTGTTAAAAACTTGTATGGTTGTTCAATAAAAAAAAAAAATAATAGAAATTTAGTGGCTAAAAACAATACATATTTACCTTCCAGTTTTGAAGGCTTGAACTCTTAAAATTGAGGCATCAGTGGGGATGCACACTCTCTGGCACTATGAAGAAATGTGTTACCGCCTCTCCACTTCTAGAGTCCACCTGCATCCCTTGGCTCATGGCCCCTTCCTCATATGACTCCAGCCTTTGCTTCCATTAGCATATCTTGTCTGACTCTGACCCTCCTACCTTCCACTTAGAACCCTAGTGATTGCACCCACCCATCTAGATAAGCTAGAATGATATCAAGGTCCTTAACCTAAGCATATCTGCAAAGCCTCTCTTTTGCCATATAAAGTAAAAACACATTCACAGATTTTTGAGGATTAGGATATGGACATTTGGGGAAGACCATTATTTTATCCTCTACAGTGGTGCTGTCTCCAAAGCTGATGGAAGCACACTAACCTATTATATGAAGAATATTATTTTATAGTTGTCCAAATACTTTCACTTACATTACTTTTCTCAATCCTAACTACATCTGCAGTGTTGTTCCTCCTTATCCAGATAAGAAAGCAGATTAAGTCAGGTGAAATTACTGACAAAGTCTCTGATGCAGGTCAACATAAAGCAAGTCAGAAACCAGACTTCTGATCCTGTGCTCTTCCCCTCTCAAGTATGTTTAAACATGATTAACAGAAGATATTGCTTCTTGGATAGACTACTGTTCTATATTTCTTATGTTCTAGTAAAAAGCAAGCCAAACAAAATAAATATGTAAAATGCTATGTTAGATTAATCTACTCAAAACTCTTCAACATAAATCTTCTATTCAGACATGAACTAACATTTGGATCTAATTTACTACATTTTAGAAATCCCTTCTAGTTGCCATCTTTTAAAACAAACTGTTTATTTTTGGTTTAAGAATTTCAGAAAAATTGCAAAGATAATACAGGGAATTTTCATACACACTTTACCAACTTATCTTAATCTTTTTTTAAAGAGAGAGGGACAGTGAGAGAGAAAGAATCAATTTTATTTAGTTTTTTTTTTTTTAATATGGCTTTTGTTGCTCCAAGACATTATTGTGTATGTGGTGCTGGGGTTTGAACTCACATACCTGAGAATGACAGACAAGCACCGTAACCACTGAGCCACCACTCCAGCCCCTTACCTTAATGTTAATATCTTACATTAGCATAAAAGCATATACTGTAACACATTTGTCACAAGAAGTCAACTGAGGGTATTACCACTATCTGAACTACAGATTGTTTTAGCTACTGCAATTTTCCCATTAAGGTTTTATTTAATTCCATGATCCAATGCGGAATTACACCCTGACTTTCACCATTGTGTGTCTTTAATCCCCTTTGGGCTCTGACAGGTTGTCAACCTTTCCTTTTTATGGCTTAGTCTTGAGGTGTACTAGTCAGCTAGCTTATAGAATGCCCATCATATTGGGGGATTTTTATTGTTTTTTTCTCATGATTAAACTGGTGTTATCATTTTGGGGAGAAGGTTCTAAAGAGGTAGAAGGCCATTTTCATACATCAGATCAGGGACGGGGTACATAATTTCAGCAATTTGTGACAACATATAGAGTAACACAAGCAGGTATTCTTTTCATCAGTCAGCAGGTATATGTGAGTCAACAAAGCTAGGTATTTGTCCATGGTAGGAGAAGAGATGATTGGTGGGGCTGGACCAGAACCAAGCACATCTGCATTGACAGCTTGTATTTCTCAAGTGAGATTGTGCCTCATTCTAATGTGTCACTGTGCAACAGTTCCTTTGCTACAAGAGTTTATGTGAACTTTTATTTTGTTTGGGAGTAGTACTTTGTTTTAATTTCTCTCCAAGATAATACTTGATTTTCTCAAAAGGTGGTCTCTTTCTGTTAAAAGTGGTCAGCATAAACAAAACTGTGTGAGTTCTTGTTTTGACCATACCATTTTCTTAACTGAGGAGTGGGTGTGCGAACAAACCAGTATTCTCTCCTCTGAACTTTGCTTTTGCTATCAACCTTTTTCTTCCTTTGGATTATGGAAGCAATAAGGTTATTGGAATGTGCCCACTGCCTTGGCTTTTCTAGTAACCAAACTTGAAACCTTGCACAAGTCACTGAGCACCTCAGGGTCTTGATTTTCTCACATATACAATCAAGGTACTGAGCTGTATATTTTTTCAAAGATCCATTCCAGCTCTCACAGAGTTTTCTAATGTGATATAAGATTGGTTTGGGAGATATTAGCAGCATTAAGGAATAGAATAAGAATTTCACAGATAACTGTGTTTTCAATATTGGTGTTTGGAAGTGGAATCAATAATGTAAGTGTCTCTCCTTGAATTTCTGATTTCTTATCCTAAGACGAAGGAGGTAGAACTTGATGGGCACATTCTCAGTATAGGAGGGTGATGTTGCACTGACTCAACCTCAATTATAAATACTTTCCCTCATTTTTTCCCCAAGAAATTAGATGAATACTGTTCAAAATTTACACTGAGCTTGATATGTGCCAGACATCTTGCTAGACACTGTGAATACAAATAAGAATAGACTAGAGCTTCTGATCTTAGGAGCTCACAGTTAGATTTCCAGACAGACATGCAAATCAGGGCTACGGTCTAGCTTGACAAGGATGTGAGACAGGGGTGTTGAGATCCACTGGATGTACAAAAAAGTAAGCAACTAACTCTACCTTTGGATCAGAGGAGGTTTTACTGAAGACTTCTCTTGAGATAGGACTTAAAAGATCTGCCAGGTGCACAAAATAGTAAAAAACATCATCAGTGGATTAAACATGGTTGAATCCGAACTATACTAAAAGCAGATTGTGAACTTCTTGCAAGCATTAAGCACTCCGATTGACCATCACGTTTGTGACAGTTCCTATTATCACCACTCTTCAGAGCTCGGTAATGGAAAGTGCACTTGACTCAGAAGATCATGCTTTGAGTTCCTCTCCATTGTGTACCAACTTTGTGATGTTTGAAAACCACCTAATGTCTCAGAGCTACTCATTTGTGAAGTAAGGGCAATAAGACCTGTCTCGGATATTTTTGTAAAAATAAAATTACACACTAGACCTAATTGTACTTTATAAATAATGAAATGTATAAAGTATTATTATTTTTGTAATTACTATAATTTTGCATTAGACTATTTCAGGTTACAAAGAAGAGATCTGCTCTTTTTTATACTACTCTGAGTTACTAAAACAGCCTTCATCCAGGGAGGCACTGCAAGCCTTTTAAAAATCATGTTAGCTACAGCACATTGCACCTGAAGATAAAATTGCAATGCACGTACATAAATATCCTGAATAAACCTGCAGGTTTACTTCAGCACAGACAGGATGTTTGGGGTCAGGTTACAACTATCCAATAGGGCTCGCTCCTGTTGAATGAGCTTTTGCATCCATCTTTCTTACAGATCCATGGCTTTCTTGGTGTCATACATTAATCCCTGGCCATCAGCACAGGCAGCTCTAGCTAATCAACCACTTCCCAAGTACTTCTGGAGCTTCAGGACCTCTCAGATCAGAGAGACCCAGAGGGAGTAATCTGTGCTAAGTAAAAGCATCAAGGGCTGCATTAACCATAGAGAATTTAATAACAATAACGAAGCCCACTGAAAGTTTGATCTACTTTTTATTATTCCCATGTGCTAGAAATTCTAAAAATGCCACTGACAAAGTATACCTCCCTCCAAAAATCTCTTGTTAGTCTAAGCCCTAAACAATTGTTGTAGTTACTGTTGAGTTTTAATAATATGTGTGCAATCTTCAAATGAACACACTTTTGTTGTTTGTCCTTTAATAAGGACTGTATTCTACACTTAGTTTAGTAGAGTCCACTGTAGGGCAGTTCCTGTTTCTATGCTTTCCCACCTACATATTTTCTTTTTTAAAAAAGAGAGAGAGAGAATCAATTTTATTTAGTTTTTCATGTGGCCTTCGCTGCTTTGACACTTCCTTGTGTATATGGAGCTGGGGTTGGAACTCACATTCTCACGCTTGTCAGGCCAGCACGCTCCAGCCCCCCCCCCCCGCCCCGCACCTACATATTCTTAAATCTAAACTGTTGGGTTTGAAATAAACAAAAAATAGCACTAGGATTATAAGCACAAAGAAAAACAGAATTTCTACTACTTCGATGATGCCATCCTGTGGGAGTATTTGGAGTTTTTATTAGTGCTTAAGACACTGAAGCAAAATGTGAATTACACAGTATAATATTTAGTTTGGTAAATGTGATTTTCAGTTCATATGTGGAATATTTTTTTGATTCTGAATAGCATCTTTAACAATTAAATTTCTTTTTTAATTTTTTTCAAAACTAAGGAAAGATCAATAAAAATAATTATTTCATTAAGGTTGATTCTTGAGTGATAATTACAAAGAATAATTTGTTTAGAGACAGGATATTCTTGGTGATCAGGTATTTTAGATGTGTCATTATGTACAACCCTAGACTTAACTTCATTCACTAAAAACCTGTTCAAGGATTGGATAACCCCAAAGCTGCCTTCTGGCCATGAAACAAGCACATGGTTTCTCTATATGAGGCAAAAACGAGTTAACATTCATAGTGTGGTCCCATAATCCTCCGTTTTCCCAGCTAGAGGAAAACCCACCCTTCCCTCCTCCTGGCAAAGTCTGTTTGAAAGATGAGCAGGCTTATTTACCTTTACAGGCCACAATGACAACTTTACTGAGAAGCAGCTTGGTGTGGTAAATGGTGCTCACTGAGTTGTAGGGTGGTTAGGGAATTGTTGGGAGAATGCACAGCAGGGTGTGGAACCACGGGTTCTGCCTCTTTGTCAAAAGCAGCAAGATTTTAACCCCCAACCGAGCTCCTTCCTCTCCCTACAAAAGCATGACTGGGAGGTGGAAGGGACTCTGTAGGGAACCTAACATCCTACAACATTCTCCAAAAGACAACTACATAACAAAAGCTTTTGTGCAGCAAGTATCCAGCGTGAAATGCTGTTACTTTGGAAATTTGGCAGCCTGAATTTCCCGTGCCTAGCCTGGGTGGTGGCATCAGTTGCCTGGGTTGAAGGATCTCTTCTCCCCACCAGCCCGTTCTGTGCCTCCTTATGAGTGGCTCCATGGTTACTATGTTGAGCTCTGTATTCAAACTCTATTAAACTCCACGCCCTGGTAGCTATCTTGTCTTTCAGAACAAACCTGGTTTCCTATTCCTGCCCAGTGAAAGCCTTTTTCATCTCTGCCTCCAATCACCAGTGATTCTCCTGTGGGACATTGGTCTTTTTCCTTTCTGGAAGAGTGTGCATTTCTATATCGACAGTTTCTAGATCTGAGTGTTCTCCAGCAGTTCGCTGCACCTGCCCTTCTGCTTCTGACCTCCTAAAAGAGGGTGTTCCGGAGCCCCTTCCTCTGCCTTCCCAGTCCATCTCACGGCCTTGGTGGCCACCTTCTTTAGGTGAATTACGAAATCTCCAGCACCAGATCCAGCCTCTTTCAGTTGCAACCTCATTTTCCAATCTTAGGGACAGCTCTACCTCCCCATCAGAGCACCTGAACTTCACAGTGTGTAGGCGATGTCAATGATAAACCCTTCGTGCTTTCTTGAGGCTGCCTGTCTTACTCCTGGAGATCTGACTTATTTTTCCCCCAATGCTCTTTCTAGCATTACATCCTTCATCCAGAACCATTATTTAAAGTGTCTTATGTGTAGACCAACCACACCTTCTTTGCATTCGTTTTCCCCCTTTTTGTATGAGTAATCAGGAGAAAATGTGCCTTCATCTCATCAGTCTGAAACTATATCAGTAATGCATTGCATTATTACCATACCTTTTGTAACAGTGCATCAGTATCACGGCATATTTATACTCCCGATTTTTAATCACTCCCATGCGCAATAGCAGCTGTTTTCTTGAAAACATTCATCTTGGAGTTCCCTAACATTGGGCTCCAATGCAGACTGAGTGCTTTTTGTTCCCACACATTTTTTATTGGTCCATTATAGTTGTACATAATGAGGGGATTTGTTGTTACATATTCGTATACACACACGATATAACAATAGAATTTGACCATAATCCCACCCCAGGACTTTCGCCTCCCTCCCCATCTCAGCTATCACATTACCTTTGGTTTTTTTTAATTCTTGCTGAGTCATTAGAAGTGACTAATGTTTCTCTTATTTTTTGGTATCTTCTTGAATCCACTTTATAAAATTCTCAACTCCTTAAGTTTTGCTTTTCCATCTACAGACAGAATGCACGGGTGATCAGTTTTTTGGGTCCTCAAGAGGTTTTTCATTTGCTCTTACTCTTGAACAGCAGTTTGTCTATAAAAGAGTACTACAAAATTACTTGCTTACGAGGTTTTTGAGCATTTCAAAGTGTCCTAGTTGAGGAGTCAGACACTTTTGTAGGGAAAAAAAAAGCTGAAGTACTTACCAAATTTCAGGACAATAACTATCCTTGAAATTCAGAAATGTCACTAGCATATACTAAACAAATGTACTTTTTGTTATTGTTTGTGTTCAGCATGCTCAAATGCAAGTTCCAATAGGACAAAGTATTTTTTTTCCTCCTATTCTGTTCACTGATCTAAAAATAGCATTAACAATGCCTGGCAGGGCTGGACAGGTGACTCAGCAGTAGAGTGCTTGCCTGGCCTGTGTGAGGACCTGGGTTCAATCCTCAGCACCACTAAGTGGAGGAAAAATAAATCAAATGAAAAAAAATTTAAATTACAACTTCTAATGTTTATCCTATGCAAACATATCTAAAAAGAGCAGGGAGTGGGAGAAATGGAGAGGAAGAGGAAATGCTAGAATTGAGTTCAAGCAAGGTACACTCAGAGCTTTTATAAATATGTCATTGTATATACTGTTGTCACATATGAAAAAAACATGTCTTTCATAGTATAAGAATTATGTCAATATACTTATATATATTAGAATAAATTCATAACCCAGAAAGAAAGCCAAGGGACCAGGGAATGGGAGGAGGGAGGTAGGGGAGAGCTGGGGGATATTGGCCAAATTACATTGCTACATTTTGTGCATGTATGAATGTGTAACAACAATCCCATCATCATGAGCAAGTATAATGCACCAACAAAAAATTTAACTCTCTCTTTATCTTTCACCTGTCTTTAGAAAAAATAAAAATGCCAGGCAAAAGTCCAGAGCTCACTTAATCTTACTGAGTAAATGAAGTAATATTCAAGTCATTTCTTTTCTTACAGTATTTTTCTTCTATTGTTTCTTTTATCATTTTATCCCATCTGTTCCCATTCTGAAGAGGATTTGGAACATACAGCTCTATCTTCAAAGCCTTTCTTTTCTTTCCATCCACAATTTCCACATCATTTCCTTTCTCTGATAATTTCTATCTCCGCTGTTCTATATTGAGCATTAGGATATATTTTTCTCTTCGTTCCCACGTACATACTTTTAATTTTAGCAATGTCTGTTGTTTTGTGCCAGGCTACTATTAATGTTTTAAATTTGGCCTGTCGTATTTTAATTTGTAAAAGCTGCCCTTATGTTTATCCTTTTTGTGAACATTTACTTATATTATAGACAAATTATTTTCTCAAATCACTACAAAGTTAATAATTGGATCTTTTAAAAATTTCTTTTGTCTTCTATGCTATCTATCTTCATTAATCTTGCATCTTTTCTTTTGTGCTGTTGGCTTTCCTCATGTCTGGTTTTCCTTGGCCATTTGTTCATGTCTTAACCAAAGTACCCCATTTGCCATTGGGAACTGGCGTTACTTCCGCTATAGTTAGGCCTATTTCTATTATAGGCTTCAATTTTTTTTTTTTAAGAGAAAAGGAAAGTGAGAGAGAGAGAAAGCGAGAGAGAATTCATTTTATTTAGTTTTTCATGTGGCTTTCGTTGCTCCAACACTTAGTCGTATTCATGGTACTGGGTTCAAACCCAGGTCCTCATGCATGCCAGGCATGCTCTGTAACTGCTGAGCCACCACTACAGTCCATAGGCTTCTATTTTGAACAAAACGATTAAAAATTAAGACTGCCAAAGCAAACCAGCTAGAGGACCTTAGCAAGTGCATGCGAGAAATAATGGAACTGCACCTGGAGAGGCAGGAATGAAGATCGGAGTAAGTAGGCTGATTCTGCTTTTGGTTTTTAAGGTACCATCTACAGGACAGACTGATGTCTTGAATAGGTAAGAGAGTAATTATGGACAAATTTTAAGTTTTGGGTTTCAATAGCTCAGTGAATGTTGGTGCTATTATCTGAGTTGGTAAACTATGGAAAATGCAGGTTTGGAGTGGAGTCAGTCAAATAGTTTAAGCTACATGAATTTTGACATGACTGTGAAACATGTTGGCAAGGAGGCATCGTGTTGACAAGACAGGTCTGAGCAGACGTACACATCTGCCTCCTACCCATACCAATGACATTTAGAGTCAGTGAATAATACAACCTAAGGAGAAAACGATAGTCCAGAACTATGTGATTGAGAACTAAGAAAAGCCTGCATTTTAGGAGATGGGCAGAAATAGAAAGTTTCACCCACTGTAACAGCTCACGTTAACCTAGAACTTCAGGAACACAGTGAGGATTTGCTAGTGTTAGCTAGCATTCAGCCACTTAAAAAGCACTTTCACCAGGCATGAGTCCAAGCAGTTAACTTGGTTACTCCTCAAAACCTCTCCACAAGGTAGTTATGATTATTAGCCTTCTTTTTCAAATGGAGGCACGGAAAGCTTCAGTAACTTACTCAAGGACACAAACTCTAAGTGGCAAAGTCAGACTCAAACCCAAGCCTAGACCCAGAATTTACTATTTATTTATTTATTGTTATTTTGTTGTTGTTGCAGTACTGGGGATTGAACCCAGGTCACTCTACCACTGAGCTATATCCCCAGACCTTTGTGTTTTCTATTTTGAGACTAATTATCCAGGCTGGCCTCAAACGTGGTTCTCCTGCCTCAGCTCCAGAGCAGTTGGAATTATAGACGTTTGCCACTGTGCCTGGCAAATTCGCACCCTTAAGTATGCTGCTGTATACCTCCATGAGCACCCTGTGGTCTCACCTGGGTTCAGTGAGACCAGGTCATCAGCAAACATGGGAGGTGGGAATGGGAAAATATCTACTCTGGTTTGGCCTTGTATAACTTGATTCTTTGTAGCTATTGCCAACTTGGAGCCAAAATTGTTAAAACTCATGGTTTCTCACTATAAAATAATTCTTCTGTCTGTAATTTCAATATGTTCCTTTTGTTACTATCCTGAATTCAGACTTACAGAGATGCATGCCTACCTGGTTTTTATTTTCCTTGTGTTCTAGACATTTTTATCCACTGCAACCAGATGAATCAAAGTGCAACCGCATCCTATTATATCCTTGATGAAAACCTTCAGTGACCCCACATTTCTTACAAGGGAAAAGTGTCTCAGCCCCTCTTATGGTTTCCAGAGCCATCTGCAGTTTGGCCACACCTTCCAAGCTCATCAGTCACAATTTCCCAGGAGGTAGTTACTGCTGTCAATCTGGACTAATTAACTACCCACTAAGTGTCCTCAGCACCCTCAGGTCTGCAGCTTGCAGTGCTTCTTGGCATTTCAGATTCTTTTCCAACCCCACCCCAAGGGCTCTTCCTCTGCCTCTTCAAATCTGACCCATCTCCTACAACCCAGCTTTAAGGATCCCCCTCCTTTCACAATTCCATGATTTTTCTGCTGAAAATGATCAATTCCTCTTCTGGGTTTATAAGCTCTGTACTCTTTATGATAGCCACCATGTTATAGGAATCAAGTGTGTACAGGTTGTCAGGTCCTAGTGGGCAAGCCATCTGTATCGTCACCCCTCCCCTTACTGTGTGCACTGTGCCTGGCTCACAGTTGGTGCTTGGAGCATTTACACTCTTTTTTCTTTCCTTTTCTTTTTTTTTTTTAAAGAGAAGGACAGAGAGAGAGAGAGACAGACAGACAGATGGAATCAATTTTTATTGAATTTTTTTCGCATGGCTTTCATTGCTCTCACACTTAGTTGTGCATGTGGCTGCTGGGGTTTGAACCCGTGTACTTGCGCATGCCGAGCAAGCAACGTAACCACTGAGCCACTGCTCCACCACTCCAGCCCAGCATTTACACTCTTGATAAACAGATGCAGACATTCCCTCCCAGCTGCTTTCCTTTCTGATTCTACCTGCAGAACACTGCCCTGTTCGTCTCACTTTCTATTGGAATGATTCTGCCTCCCAAATGCACTCACATCATGGAGGGATTTATCACATCTGTTCCCCAATCGCACACTAAAAAGCAAGGATGCTAAGTGACTAACTCCAAGGTGAAACTATTCGAAGACAGGACGAACTCTGAACAAAACACCACCTGCCACACATTGTATCCATCAGTGAACTGCATTTCAGATGCTTCAAGGAAGAAATAACACTTCCTCCCAAAAATGTTTTTTGTTTTTTTTTTTT
>PVKS010007044.1:0-51967 GCA_004027875.1 Aplodontia rufa | reverse complement strand
TTTATAGAGCTGATGTAATTTCTTAAAATTAAGGAGTTGAGTTGTTCTACAATCATAAATGCATACTAGGTAACAATATGATATACATTTGATTCTAATCCAGACTCACCCCTACATCACCTGCCCCTAGTCTCTTGATTCTTCTATGTCCCCCCCCACAACAGCTATAAAAGTGTATACACACAGACACACACACACGTTTATGAATTTTCCAGCATTAAATGATTGCATCAGTACTATTTGGCTGCTCCAGGGTGGGTGAAGAGTATGCCATGTTGTTGATTGTCTCCCTAGACCCCTCCCCAGCATCCCTCCCTCTCTCCTCCCCACTGACTTTCCTCCGTACTCCCTACACATCTATGGCTTCCCTAGATCATGTGGTACTTCGTCTTTGGTGAGTCTTCTACAAGAGTTTGACTGCCTTTCACTCAAACCTGAGTCTTGCTTTAGCCTCTAAAATAAGGGAAAACAGTTGTCCTTTGAGTCTTTGGGTTTGGCTAATTTCACTCAACATGATTTCCTTCATTGCCATCCATTTACCTCCAAAGGCTACAATATCATTGTTTCTAATAGCTGAGTAGAATTCTATAGTATGTATATATTTATATTCCAAGCTTTTGGATCCATTCATCTAGTGAAGGGCATCTGGGTTGTTTCAATAGTTTAGCTATTATAAATTGAGCTGCCATAAACATTGATTTTTCTGTGTCACTATAATGTGTTGATTCTAACTCCTCTGGGAAAATTCAAAGAAGAGGGATAGTTAGGTCATATAGTGGACCCATCCCCAATGTTTTGAGGATTCTCCACACTGCTTTCCAGAGCAGCTGGGCCAGTCTGCTATTCTACCAACAGTGTACTAGACTTCCTATCTCCCCACTACCCATCCTGCATTTGTTACTGTTTATATTCTTCATCTTTGCCACTCTGACTGGAGTGAGGTGAAATCTTAATGTAGTTTGATTTTCATTTCTCTGATTACTAGTGATTTAGAATACTTTCTCTTGTATTCATTGGCTTACTCAATTTCTTCTATTAAGAATTCTCTGTTTAGCTCTCTGGCCCATTTATTGATTGTACTGTTAATGTTTTTGATATTAAATTTTTTAAGTTCTTTGTAGATTTTGGATATTAATCCCTGTTGGAAGAATCACAGGCCATGATTATCTCCCATGTTGTAGGTTCTTCATTGCCACTTTTGACTAATTCCTTGGCTGAGCAGAAGATTTTTAATTTAATGGCATCTCACTCATTAATTCTTGATTTTATTTCTGTGACTTTGGAAAAGGCTATTATTGAGAAAGTTGTTACCAACTCCCAAATGTTGGAGTGTTGCTATTAATTTTTGTTAGCAGTTGTATAGTAACAGTTTTAATTCCTAGTTCCTTGATCCGTTACGATTTGATTTTGTGCAACATGGTAAGAATCTAATTTCAACTAGTCTCTAAAGTAGGGGAAAGGAGTTAAGGATCTAATTTCAACTTTCTACCAGTGGCTTTCTAGTTTGCCCAGCACCATTTGTAGAATAGACTGTCTTTCCTCCATGTTATATTTGACTTCCTTTGTCAATATCAGATTTTGAAAGATTTGTGAGTTTGTCTTAGTGTCTTCTGTGCTATTGCATTGGTCTTCGTTCCTATTATGATACCATTACCATGCTGTTTTTGTTACTACAGCTCTATAGTATAATTTTAGATGTGGTGTTGCAAAACCATCTTTCTTGCTTGGTAATGTTTTGGCAATTCTGGGTTTCTTGTTCCAAATGAATTTGAGAATTGCCTTCTCTATATTTATAAAGAAGTAAATTGGGGCTGGAGCGGTGGGTCAGTGGTTTCAGCACTTGCCTGGCAAGCACAAGGACCCGGGTTCAAACCCTAGCACCATGTATACAACTGAGTGTTGGAGCAACTAAGGCCATGTGAAAAACTCAATAAAGTTGTTTCTCTCTTTCTCTGTCTCTCTCACTGTCCCTCTCTCTTTAAAATAAATAAATAAATAAATAAATAAAATAAAAGAATGAAATTGGAATCTTGATAGGATTGCATTGAATCTATATAGTGCTTTTGGCAGAATGGCCATTTTTATTATAATTTTTCATTTCAGATACTTTGCTTTTCATGTCTAGAAGATTCCTTTGTGCATTTCTTTGTTTTTGTACCAGGGATTGAACCTAGTGGCACTTAATCACTGAGCCACATGCACAGCCCATTTTTAAGTATTTTTTGTTTTGTTTTGAGAAAGGGTTTCACCAAGTTGCTGAAGCTCGCCTTCAACTTGCAGACCTCCTGCCTCAGCCTCCCCAGATGATGAGATTATAAGCATGCACCACCATGCCCACCTCTTTTGTGTTTTTATTTGAAGTTCCATTTCTCTTAATAAATTCCTAGAAATATACAACCTACCAAGACCAAGTCAGGACAAAGTAGTGTGTATACATAATAAGTACACACACAGTGGGGTGTAACTTAAAAAAAGAGAGAAAAAAATCTTTCCACTTACAACAACAGGAATAAACCTGAAGGAAGTTATGCTAAGTGAAACAAGTCAGAAAGACAAATACTGTATGATCTCACCTGTGAGATCTAAAAAGATCAAAGTCATAGAAGCAGAGAGCAGAGTGTTGGTTACCAGTGGCTGGGGACAGGAGGTACAGGAGAGATGGAGAGATGCTGGCCAGAGATGACAAACTTTTGGTTATAAAATGAGTACATTCTGAGCATCTAATATTCAGCAGGATGATTATAGTTAATATTACGTACTTGAAATTCACTAAGACAGTTCTTTCCACCTACATACACAGAAGGTAAATATGTGTGATGATGGATATTAATTCGTTTGATTAGGGTAAGTACTTCACAGTATTCTATTATTTATGTGTATCAAATTTTTGTGCTATATTCCATAACTCTATGCAATTTTTATGTCTCAGTTGTACTTTAAAAAGTGGGGGTTGAAACACTTCCACTTTTCATCATGCTCATGTTTTCCTCTACTCCCTCGAACACATGGGAAATACTCGTGATAGCTGTTTTCATGTTTCTGTGGATTCCATCATGTGTGCTATTTCTTCATTTGTTTCCATTAATTTATTTTTCTCTTGGATACGGGTTTTAATTTATTTTTCTCTTGGATACGGGTTGTCTTTTTCTGCTCTTTTTGTATGCCTTGACATTGGGAGTTAATGGCAGATGCTGTGGGTTTTACTTTCATGGCTGCTGGATTTTGTTACATCTGCTTTCTGGTGTTGAATTTCGTTCAGTGCTCAATTAAGTTCTTTAGAGGTCTTCGGATCCTTTGGAGTCTCACTTCATTAGGATAAATCAGGAAAAGCTTTAATTCTAAAGCCAATTTAGCCACTATCAAAACCATTGTCTTCTGTGGATTCTACTTGATGCTCTTGTGTGTCGTATACCTGACCATTTCCACTTTGCCTATTGGTAATAAAAACTATCCCAATCCTGTGTGCACTTTGGAAATTGTTATGATTAATACTGTCTAGCCTTTTTCTTTTTCCGCTTCCTTGCCTTCATCCTTTCCTCCTTCCTCTCTTTCTTCTCTTGCTGGCTTTCAGTTATCTGCTCTCATGCATGGTAAGATTTGTATTCAAACAAAGAATTCAAAGAGACTCATTTACAAATCCCTAGAGCTCTTGCTTTGGTGTAGCTCCCTCCTCTCCAGTAACTTACATCACAATTTCTTTTTGCCTTAACTTTTCCAAACTCTAAACTCTTGTCTTCTTAACTCAGAGACTCCCCAGATATGTCCTACCTTCCCCCACATTTTGTTTTGAGTTGGAAACATTTTTCACGTTGTATTCTCTGGGTCACTCCTAGGGGTCATCTTGTTTTGTTTTCTTCTTCCAGGATTCATCCTCCTGCTCAGTCTGATGTCCAGTGTCTGAAAACTATTTTTCACATATGTGTTCTAGTTATCTCATTATTTAAGGCAGAAGGATAACCTTGTCCCCTAACTAGTTATCTCATTATTTAAGGGAGAAGAGTAACCTTGTCCCTGACATTCCTGGTGGTCTGAAATGATACTTTCTTCTTCCATTTCATTTATGGAGAGCCACATGCAACATGTATGGAATGCTGTTCTAGAAGGTTTTCAATAGGAAATGGAAAGCAAATGGCAGTCACAGGACAGGATACAAATGTCCAAGTACCTGTAATAGAAAGGATGCTCATAGAGCAAAACAAACATGAACACCCATAGACTGAGCAGTTGCCAGATTGGTGTTAGAGTTCTGTTCACAGAGGAAGAATGAAAGCCACATTTTCCCTCCAGTGGAGGTGGTGGGTTTTCTAAGATGCTTGTTTCAAAGGTCACTTGAGAATGGCTCCAAATTTTTTAAAGGGATGCTAATGTTATGAAGAATCTCAGTAATTTCCTAACCATGTCGTCTCTGACAGATGGCCATCCACCCCCTCCTCGCATGCATTCCAAGTGCAGTCGGAGCTGCCTCTGGGAGGACCCATTCCAATGTAGGATTGTGTGATCATTTCTAGTGTTCTCTCTGCCCTTCCACAAAATTTCTCTCTTTCTGATTTATCTACTCTGTCCTGCTGAATAACGTGGAATTCATGAAATGTATTTTGTTAAATAATTGATGACCATTATGTGGTCTCCCTTAAGTCTTTTATCCAGACTAAAATCCTCTGGCTTCTTACAGAGAGCACGGCATTCAGAGCCTCTCAGCATACCAGCCATTTTTCTTTGGATAAATGCTAATGTGTTGCTTTTACACTTAGCATGTCATTGCCGGAAATGAATTCTCTAATTTAAATATGGAGTGAATGAGTCAATTATTTCCCATGACAAGGAAACTAGATTTCTATTAATGTAGCTTACAGTGGCATTAACTTTTTTTGAATGCAGATAGATTAAATGTCTAGATCTATCCAGAACTATAGGTAATTTAAAACACATTTGTTTCCTGCTCTACTAATGTATGAGTTGCACCAACAATCTTAGTGAACCCTTTGGTTCATACATCTGTCTGGGCTTCAGTGGAAATTTATGCTTGTTGAAGACCACTTTTAAAAAAATCAATGTAACTTTAATCCTCCAAATTAAAGCAAATGCCCGCTGTTTTAGATGATCACTTCTCTTCTGAAATGTCCTACCAGTTGCCAGATATCAAAAGATTCTATGTAAAAAGGAAATTTTTTAAAGAGAGAAGGACAGTGAGAGAGAGAGAGACAGAATCAATCTTTTACTGAGTTTTTCACATGGCTTTTGTTGTTCAGACATTTAGTTGTGTACATGGGTGCTGGGGTTTGAACCCGTGTACTTGCACATGCCAGGCAAGCGCTGTAACCACCCAGCCACAGATCCAACCCCGGAAATATTTTTTTAATTCTGTATGTAATGAGTATGTGCAGACAATCCAATGCTTAGAGGAGTATTTTACTCATCCTGCATATTTGTGCTTTAATAAGAACTCTCATAGACAAAGATTGTGATCTAACATGTATTTCCTTTCCCCCAAAGCGTCTCTGGAACAAGAAAATAAACACATAGCCAGATTCCTAAGAATGAAGTTGGATAGAAGATTACACATTTTATTCATCACAGAGAATTTCAATATGCATGAGTTAGAAAAGATTTTTTAAATCGTTTATACCTTCACATTTTATAGGTAAAGGAAGTGATACCAGGAGACAGAATATTACTCTGTTTGATTACATAGTTGGCTTGTGGTATAATAAGCCTTCTGATTTCATCACCAAAATTTCTAGTACTCTATTTGAGGTGTTTCTTGGAAGAGATCACCTATTTTAAATTAATTCTAAAAAAGGCTCAGAAGAACACCATGGCTTAATTGCAATCATATTATTATGATGAAGGCGAAAATAAAAAGATAAGCAAAAATTTTGAGAGAGAAATATCTCAGAGTATATGGCAAAGAAGTCAAAGGGCTTAGAGTTAATTACAGATTTATAAAATGTCTGCAGGTTGCCTTTCTCATTTTTTGTCACAACTCTCCAAAGCAAATAGACAACAGAGGTGCCTTCTCTCCTTCGTAAATGGGGACCTTGTCAGGGCTCAAAGTGGATGGGTGACTTGAACAAGAGGGTTCCATTGTGTCTGAGTCATGATCAAAGTGTAGGTTGTTAAACCTTGTTCGAGATCATCTTCACTGCACAATTCTATCCATGCAATAATGAATTTCCACCCATTCATTTCATTATCACATATGTGCACCTGTTCTTATATCAAGAGGGCAGTTGCCCTTTACTAGATCAATGCATAGATACCAGGTCTCTCTGTTCCCAGACGTTGTAACGTTTAATCTGGCCCAGTTTTGTGTTTTCTACTTCATAAAAGCAGAGTGGTATCAACACGCCATGCTACTGCAGAATTCAGATTCATCTCAGCACCTACTTGTGTGCTTACCCACGCTTCTATGTTCCCGTTCATGAAAAAGAAATAATAACACTATTTCATAGTTCATTTGACAATAAAATTATGGATAACAAGTGATCATAGTAGTCCCTACTTACTTCCCTCCCATTGAAAACACTCCCCAACACCTGCCTGGTCTCTCCAGTCTCTGTCTCATGCATCTTCCCAGTAAGCATATGCCTTACTTCATTATGAGATTTCTTATATTTGTCTTAAATTATTTTAAAATACCATTTTCTCCTGTTTTTGGTACCAGGGATTAACCCCAGGGGTCCTTAACCACTGAGCCACACCACCAGCCCATTTTACATTTTGAATGTTGAGACAGGGTCTTCCTAAGTTGCTTAGAACCTCACTAAGTTGCTGAGGCTGCTTTTGAGCTTGTGATCCTCCTGCCTCAGCCTCCAGAGAAACTGGGATTATGGGCATCACCACCATGACTGGCTTAAAATACTATTTAAGCATGATGTCCTGCCTCCTCCTTCCTCTCAATAGCTGCTTCTTGCGTGCTTTTTACACACCAGGCTCTTGATGTTTTCAGTAGGACAGTTTTGTTGTTGTTGTTATTTTTGTTTTTCAGTTTTTTATTTGCTTGGGTGTTTTTTTTACTTATTTTTTGGGAAAATTTTGCTCTGTTCTAATCTCAATCTCTACTCCCTTTTGCCTTCTTATATACAGATCTATATTTCTTTATGAAGTGTATGCGATGTTCTACACCTCAAATAGAGTGGAGTATGAAATTGTATCTCCTAGATCTAAATTTGGTTGTCTTCTGCTGCTCCTTACCTTGCCTAATCTCCAGAGTATTCTGTACCATGGACCAGCTCTCTTTGCAGTTCCTCTAGGCTACTGGGATAACATCTCATGAATTTTCTCCTCCACTCCTCAATGCTGACTGCAAGCATTGATGTGAACCCTCTTCTCTATATATAACATCATATAAAATATGATTTATTTCACTGGCATCTATTCAGTCACCATTGGAGAGATCCCCAATTTGCATAGGCAAGATATTCTTTTGATTTCTAGACATTTCCATTTTAGAAATCCCATTTATTGTATTTTGCCTCAAAATTGTCACAAATTCTATGCCAAATATTTTTGGGGGAAAAGTGGGGTGTGCCTATTATGTGAAGCCTATTGTTTTTGAAAAAATAAAAAGGTGCTGGTATTACTGAAAATCACTTATCACTAAACCATCTTTGGTGCAAGATTAGGATGCATATATAGTTAATTGTGAATGAATATATAGTTAATTGTGGTGGTGACAATTATGCAGTGAAATATAGTATCTCCAAAATGATCTGTTGGGTCGTCTTTTATTCAAAATATACCCCCCTGCTCCTGGATTACCACATCAGCTATTTTAACCTTTCTCCCTTCCTCTAGTTATCATGCAGACCTCGGTATGTCACTCTTCTTCCTAAATTCTTTATTGGATGCTCATTATCTTTAGGTGAAAAGACACTAGGGACAGTCACCTTCATTGTCTGGTCTTGTCTGGCTCAGTAGCTCTGCCTACACCTCGTCCTACAGTTCCTTGGTCACTGTCAATGTCCATGCTCTCATGCACCACTGTGCTGATAATTATATCAATCAAAACTGCCCATACCTATTAAGGGCTGCTTGTTTCAGGCTCTATGCCAAAGCACTATGCATTCACCATTTCATCATACCCATATGTCAACTCTGTGCAGTAGAGTCTTTGAGTGCCCTGTTTCTGGAAGAGGACACTGAGGTTTAGAGGTTAAATAATTCGCCACGGCACATAAGCAGAAAGCAGCAGAGCCAGGATTCCCACTGTTAAGCATCATGCTCTGAAGCCTTGCACAAGCTGTCCCCCTGCCTGGAATCGCCTGCTCCCACCTACTCATTTTGACTGTTGTCTACTATTTACCCTCAAGAGACTTCTGCTGTCACTGTCTTCAAGAAGCTAGGGCACTTCCCTGGGGACCCCAGGTGGCTTGCATACTATATCATCTATTTCTTCCACTAGACTGCAAGCCTCTGGAAGGCAAGAGCTAAGTCATATCCATGTTTTCACATTCAATTTCTAGTATAGCACCCAAGATAGAATTGAAACACCCATAGGTAATTTTAGAATAAAAATGATTTTCAGTGAATCTCCAGTTCTCTTGCTCGCTGTGTGAAATTGCGTTTTTTTTTTAAAGTTTAATCAAGGGCTGGAGCAGTGGCTCAATGGTAAAGTGCTTGCCTGGCATGCTCGAGGACCCAGGTTCAAACTCTAGCACCACACACACAGCTAAGTGGAGGAAAAAAAAAACAGATGAAAAAATAAATAAAATAGAATCTCTCTTTCTCTCTCTCTCTTTAAAAAATAATTGGATCAGTATCTCTGGCCTCATTTTCTTGGTATGCAAAATAAGAAAACTGGATCACAGTGGTTTCCCTATGTGTGGTCTCTTCTCCTAAAGTATCAGCATCAGCTAGGAGCTTGCTGGAAATGCAGATTCTCAGAGTCCACCCCAGACCTTCTGCATCTGAAACTCTTAGGAAAGGGCACAGCAGTCATGGTTTAACAAGCCCTCCAGATGACAATCTGATGCACGGCCACATTTGAGAACTACTGGGCTGAGGGTTGGTGGGCCAAATCCTACCTAACACCTGTTTTTGTATAGAAATGATTAGTCAGTTTCCCCACTAAATGACAGGATTCCCAAGGAAACTTTCACTTCCATGATTCCATGAACACAGGCAGTGTGATATACCTCTGATCAGTAGTGGATTGCCAGTCAGAAGATGTGGGTCCTCGACCAACCACTTCAACCTCTTTGCCATGCAAATTACTTCTGCTGTCTAAACTTCTGTTTCCTAAGGTTAAAGATATCTGTGTACTTCTTAATGCTCTTTCTTTTCTTTCTAACTTAGAATAAACCACTATCAAAAATATTGCATTTAGGGCTGGAGCGGTAGCTCGGCGGTTACGGCACTTGACCAGCATGTGTGAGTACATGGGTTCGAACCCCAGCACCCATGTGCACAACTAAGTGTCAGAGCAACGAAAGCCATGTGAAAAACTCAATAAAAATTGATTCTCTCTCTCTGTATCTCTCTTACTGTCCTTCTCTCTTTAAAAAAGAATATTGCATTTAACATCCCCATGCAAGCTAAAAAACAAAAAACTTTACTGCAGTGATGTACACACCCATGAAACTATCACCACAATGCCATAAACCTATCCTTCACCTCCAAAAGTTTCTTCCTGATTTCTTCCTTCCTTCCTTTCTTTCCTCTTCTTCTTATAGTGCATGTGGTAAGAGCACTTCACATAAAATCTACCCTCTTTACGAATATTTAAATACATAACGCAGCATTCCCGACTATAGGCATTATGCTGTTCTGTGGCTCTCTAGGACCCATTCATCGCCTATAACTGAAATTTTGTATCTTTTGATTAATACCTCCCCATTGCTTCCTTACCACAATCCCAGGCAGCTACCCTTCTATTCTACTTTTGGCTATTTTACATTTTATGTGACTCTAAAATATGTATGATATCTGAGATTATATAGTATTTGAAATATTTTATGTAATATAATGTCCACTGGGTTCGTCCGTACTGTGACAAGTGGCAGAATATCTTCTTTTTTAAGGCTAAATAACATTCCAGCATATGTACATGATTTAGAGGAGGTGTTCTGCTCTCACGTTCATTGCAGCATTATTCACAATACCTATGTAAGCTTTTCATCATATAATTCTGTAAAATTCATATATATTTTAACTAATTTACAGTACTATTTCCATGTTCTTAATCTTTATTGTTATGTATTCTGTAATACATAACTCTCTACAACTTGGTTTCTTTTTCCATTCAATGTTGTGATGTTTATTTATTTATTTTGATGAATACAAGGGCTTTTAAGGGGGCTGGAGCCATGGCTCAGCAGTTACAGCCCTTCCCGGGCATGCACGAGGATCTGGGCTGTGTTCTGTCCCCAGCACCACATACACAGCTAAGTGGACAACAAACAAAAACACAGATGAAAAAATAAATAAAATTGTTTCTCTCTCTCTCTCTTCCCACTCTTTCCTTTTCTTTAAAACAAAAATAAACAAACAAAACAAAACAAAGGGTTTTAGTTCTTTTAACTGCTGGATAAGTAGTCCATTGAACGAATGTTTTACGACTTATTTTTCTCTGATACTGTCAATGAGCAGTGAAGTTACCTCCAATCTTTCACTATGACGAATCACATGAAACAAACATGATTATGCACCTCTTTTCAGGTGCACATGTGGGTTTACATCAGGAACTGTACTTCTTTCTGTATTATAGGGTATACACATTTTCAGTTTTATTAGCTACTTCTGCAAAGCTTTCCAAATTGGTTGAGCCCATCCATGGCTTACTCCATATCATTTCAACATGTAGCATTATCAGGCTTCTGTGCTCTCTTGGAGCAATTGTCTTGTTTTGGTTGTGTCTCGGGACAGGTGTGTCTACAGAGCCATACTCTGCAATTCCACGGTTCACACCTTTGTGCTTGCTGGTTCTTTATGCGTGGACTGTCCACCTGTTTCTCTACTTGAGAACGTTGGTTGCTCTGACACCCCTGTTGGCTCAGCGTCCTCCAGAGACATTTTGCTGCAATCACTTTCATGTTCCAAGACAACATGACCCTTATTGGGGTCCGCTCAGGTGTCCTTGAATAATTACCAGTACCGTCTCTTTTATTCTCAAAAGTGCCTCTGTTTGGATATTGTGGGCCTTGATGCTAACTCCACCACGGCGTTCATTGGAGCTTATTGATTTCCCATGTTTGCCCATCCCCCCTACAAATCTGTGATGATCTAGATCACTGATCTCTTCATCCAAGGTGCTTGCCTTCTCATTGCTCCACAAGTATTTGTTTCAAGCCAACCACTCCCTTGTCTTGCAGAAAGGACCTGACAACCCAAACTCACTTTTTCCTCACCAGGGAGAAGTGTAAAAATCCTTTTTCTAGCAGAGTACCCTGTTTCCTTATGAACACTCTGTAAGGGGAAGCCACTGTGAAGTCAGAAACTAAAGCAAAGGAAGGAGACTGCTTTCTGCTTTGACTTCAAGTTTTATTTAAGAGTTGAGTTTCACAAGATAATTATAATAAGTCATTGTGCTTCCAGCATGAACATGCAGTACAAAGCCTTACAGATTAGAATTACTCAGGGAGCTATCAAGTAGACCCAGGCATGAAAGGAATTGCTCTTCAAGGAAGGTGCCTTGTAAAATGAAAATAATAATAATACAGTGATATTGATAGTGTTTGGTTGCCATGGAAATACTAGTTCACCTGATCCTGTTAGGTATTGTGGTTCATTTCACAATATTAGATTTAATAGAAAATCACATACCCAGAGATATTTTTTAACCAAGTCGAGGTTTTACAATGTTCACCAGGCTATGATTGTCATGAGTAAGCATAGAATTTTGCATTTTAGAATTATGCCTTGCTGTGGCCTCCTTCTTGGTTTTAGAAGGCAGAATGCTCAGTGCTTTTAACTTAAGCCATTTTTATTTGTGTGCATGAGATTAGAGATGTGAGCTGTTCACGTGGCAGCTCCTGTACTTTTTAGAGTGCTTCCATTTTCAAATTCCTGTCCCTCTGTTAAAACTCTCTGTTGTACTGGAAATGTGGGCATGATTACTGTATCTCAAGGACCACAAGGGAGTCACACACTCTCAACTTTCAGATTGTGCCAACCTTTGATTTGTGAGTTGAGTAAATTAGTACAAAGAGGAAGGTTGAAGCTGGGCATGGAAGAGCACTCCTGTAATTCCAGCAGCTCAGGAGCCTGAGGCAGAAGGACCACAAGTTCAAAGCCAGTCTCTGAACCTTAGAGAGACCCTAAGCAACTTCATGAGACCCTGCCTCAAAATAAAAAATAATTAAAAGCCTGGGGATGTGGCTTAGTGCTTAAGCAACCTAGGTTCAATCCCTGGTTCCAAAAAAAAAAAAAAAAAGAATATGGTTGGAGAAATGGCTGATAGCTGGGTGAGATGGATACTGTCTGAAGAATGATGCTATTATTTTTTTCTTCAATTCTTAAGATGTTAGAAACCTTGATGTATGGGGCTGCAGTGGTGGCTTGGCATTTACAGCACTTGCCAGGCATGTGCAAGCACATGGGTTCAAACACAGGCACCACGTACACAACTAATTGTCAGAGCAACTAAAGCCACACACAAAACTAAATAAAAAATTGATTCTATCTATCTCTCTCTCTCACTGTCCTTCTCTCTTTAAAAAAAATTAAAGTATTAAAAAAAGCCTCGATGTATGTATATGTGTATATATATTAACTAGAGTGCAGAGGAAATTTGTATGAATCCTTCATATGCTTAGTGACAGATTTTGGTGCCATTCTCAGTATATGATGGTGAGCTGGTGAAGACTGCATGCATTTTAAAGGTGTAGAAGTTTACATTATTGGGTGCAGTTAAGTAAATGCGTCTGAGTTTACATGTCCATGAGTTGGAGCCATTACCAGTTGCCTCATTGTAAGCCAGATGTTAATTGTTTCTCTTGACTCATGCCTTGATTTGCACCAAGGATCACATATTTGGAGCAGAGATGGAAGTGGAATCCAGGCTATATTTCCTTTATTTCCTTTTTCATGTGATTCCTCAGTTCCCCTAGGACTAAGGCAAGTTTCCTTTGTCATCCTGAACCTCCAGCCTCCACAGGGACTGCTCCCGAGTCCACTCTCTTACTTCATTCCATTGATAGAATCCAACTGTTTCGCAACACATCGTTAAGACCGAAAGGTCAACAGGCCCTACTGCATGATCTTTAAAAGGCTGGTAATGTCAAGATAAATGCATCCTCTTAAATCTGTTTTTAAAGGCCAGAATCATTCATGCATTTTTGGGAGAGGATAATGACATCAAAATTATTACCAGGAACCATTCCCTGCGTTCTTCGGGGGCAGCTAGGATTTACTGCTCAGTTGGACAGAAGCCTCTGCCTATGCTTCATCCCTGGTGAACCCAATTTCTCAATTTTAAGGTGTAAACATCAAGTCATTAATCTGCACTCTACAACAAAACTGTGTTCACTCTGTACAAATGAGCAGATAACCCCACTTGACATTAAAATTGTTGGCTTGTAAAGCAATCTTTTCCCTCGAGTAGAGTTGTAAAGTGTGTGAGCTGTGCACACATGTATTTATGACCCAACGAATTGTAGAATAAATCCACTCCTCAGTTGGGTCACATGGATGTTTTTATACTTGCAATTGAAATGGTGAAGGAAATGTTACTTTCTCATGATATATGTGATCACAGTTTAGCGGCCCCTACATCTCAATTTCTTTATTTCCTATTGAAGATTCAGATCCAAGGTGACTGATGTTCCACTGTCATGGACACCATGAAGGGTATCTTGCTTTTCTCCCATGATAGTGTGGGATAAGAGCAGATCTCTGATATTTTACAGATGACCCACTGTGGCCGTAGCTTCTTGAGCAACTTACCCAAAGCTGTGTAATTTGAGACTTATGACTTCAAATCCTGTACTCTGTTCCTGCACCCTTATTCAATCTCAGCAGGATTATTGTTTTTATGTTTTTGTTTTTTTTTTTTAAAGAGAGAGAGAGGGAAACAGTGAGAGAGAGATAGAGAGAGAGAAAGAGAGAGAGAGAGAGAGACAGGGAGAGACACATGCACAGAGAGAGAGAGAGATAATCAATTTTATTGAGTTTTTCACGTGGCTTTTGTTGCTCTGACACTTAGTTGTGTCCGTGGGTGCTGGGGTTTGAACCCCTGTACTCGTGCATGCTGGGAAAGCACCACAACCACCCAGCCACTGCTCCAGCCCCCTCAGCAGGATTATTGTTGAGGTTAGGAAACTTCATAGATATAAGACCAGCACACAAAAATTGTTGGAATATGGTTGAATTTGTTGACTGAAGAATGTTACCAGGTCAATTCTAAAGAATCTAACTTTGAGATGATAATTCCATCTCCTATAGTGGTTCTGGCTAAATGAGGCAAGATAGGAGTCCAGAGGCCTAGCTGGGGGCCCCTCTGTTTCATAGAATGTAACAGAGGAGATATGAGAGACGGTAAGACCAGGAGGAAACCCAGCAATTAAGAGATGAAAAAGGGCTCCATTAAGTTATATGTTTCCTTTATAATCCAGAACTGAAGATGTTCAATATTTACAAGAGAAAAACCTTAGACATGATTGTCATATGATAGCACCCTCAGGTGAAGGAAGTGTCCTATAGTGCTAAACAGGATGACCGAGCAGCTTGACAGGTATAAAATAAGATTTGCGGGCAGTGTGATGTGGAAAACACCTTCCTCATGCAACTGATAAGCTAGGGAGGCAAAGACAAAAGCTGAAATGTAAACGTGAGCTTCACCTCTTCGTGGCCCTAAAAGTCCCGTTATCAAAGCAGCTTTATGAGACCACAGAACTAGCAATTTTGTGGATTCACATCAGATAAGTAGATGCTCTGTAATGTGAAGCTTTACCTCCACTTCTTGTGCCCAGCACCAGCCCTGCACATTGTGGTGCCTCATAGCCAAGTGTGGATCCCCTTTATTTTTGGCCCCACCCAAGTGTTATTCTTAGCTGCTTTTCCAGATAGGACCCCAGTGCTAAAATCGCAAATAGTGGTTAAGCAACTTAGATCAAAAGCCAGAGCTTTGCCCTTGAAATGCTTCAAGTAAATCCTGGTCTAAACTCCCTAATGGGTACACTTTTTTAATAATTGAGTTTGCATATAATAGATTTGTTTGAAAGTGATAATGTATATAGTTCCATTATTGGGAAATACTACTTCCGTATTTTGTTTTCCTTTCTCTAAAGTTAAGGGTATAAGATGTGGGTACGAAATGTATTCCCAGCATTTATCCACAGCACTCTAGTGGCCATGGGGTTTTTAGCACTGTCATTAGGAAGAGCACCAGGTCCTCACCTTTATTATCTCACCATCCCTATGAGGCATGGGCCCAGATATTGTCACTTCCATTGAGAAAGGGGAAACTCTGAGGTCAGCCAACAGAAAAAGATGGTCAGTAAGAGGATTCCAGGGAGAACTCAAGTTGACCAAAGTCAGCCCAGCCCACCAATGTCTGTGGGAAGGAGGATCTCAGACGCTCTGTTTTAGTCAGCTTTCTCACCACTGTGATTAAAAGACCTGGCAAGAACAACACAGAGTAGAGAAAGATTTATTTGGGCCTCGGGGTGTCAGAGGTCTCAGTCCATAGACAGCCAACTGCCTAGCTCTGGGCCTGAGGTGGGGCAGAGCAACATGGTGCCAGGATGCAGAGGAGAAAAACAGCTGAGTCACGGAGATCCGACAGTGCAGAGCTCCACTCCCCAGGGGCAGAATACGTACCACAAAGGCATACCCCAGTGTCCTACCTTCTCCAGCCGCATCCTAACTTCCTCCAGTTACCACCCAGTTAATTCATATCAGAAGGTTAAGCCATTGATTAGGTTATGTCTCGCACAACCTAATCATTTCACCTACTGCATTGCCTTGTGTAGAAGCTTCTGGGGATACCAAGTGTCTACATCTAGCACTCTTCTCACAGGGGCCCAAGGACAGCGAGTCTTTCAAGTGACTGCCCCTCTCCATCACTTATTGAAGAGACTGTGTGAACTTGGGCAAATTACTCAACTTCTTTAATTCATAGCTCCTTCATCTGAACAGTGCAAAGAATAATATCTGCCTAAGTTCTTTTCTAAGATTCTTCTCTAGGAAGGATTTATCACAGCTCTGAATAGGAAGAAGGGAAGGAAAGGAAGCTGAGTCTGGTTTTTCTCAAGAAGAGTGACAGGGTCACTGATGCATACATAACCCCAGGGGATCTTCCCTGGGAAAATTTCTTAGAATTAACTTATCCTGTATGCACGGCTCCTCTCCCCAATTTTATGGTGAGTTTTAGCTTTCTCATGATCCCATACTAGAAACTGCAATAGTGAGAGTCTGCTGGTTTGAGAAGGTTGGAAGGGTTCACAGTCCCTGTCCTTAGGGTGAAGAGCCAGAGGAAGTCTGAGATTCTAGACTCAAGCCCTTCTGTTTAAAGATAAAAAAAACAGGGGTCAGGGTGGGATTCCAAGGAGGCTAGTAGGTTGCATTTCTCTTCTTTTAGGAGCTTTTTTTCTACTACCTATCTTTGTTTTTAAAAACATGAAATCATTGGGAGAATTGTCAGGAAAAAGGAAAGAGAGAGAGGAGAGTAAGATTTCTGTCTGGAAATGCAATGAGGTTTAGAGATTTGGAGGCTGATTAAATTTTAGTTAAGTGCACATTGATGGCACAACCCACTTTGTGAAGGAGGATCCTCACCTACATGGCATATGGCCCCCAAGTCTGTCTCCCTCTGCTCTACCTAGCTGAAGACCCTTTGGATTCCCAAGACTATTTCCTGTGCCATCGCTTGGGCAAGTTCACTCAGGAACTAGATCCTGTATCTGCCACATCATAGTCTTGGCCAGTGCAGAGGAAAGACATTATTCTTCCCTCAACTTAAAAAATAATTTTCTTTGCAACGTTATATTCATAATGTTAGCATATATATGTATGTGTGTGTGTTCTGGTCAGGTTTGTAATTTCTTCCTTTTTTGTTTCCCAGCTATCTACATGGCTTCTACCTTTTCCCTGTTATCACCATCACCTTCTTTATCCACAGCTTGAAAAGCAATCATGGAACCCATTTGTGTCAACAAAGTTGTCTGTGAAGCCTGATATTTTATGCATGTTTCACTTCTCCATAATCACAAATATTTTCAGATAAATGAGGACAGGAAAGATGTTCATGAATAGAAATGGCAGTGTCCTGATTTAATCTATTCCCATCTAGGTGCCTTATCCATTTGGCCTAAGTGGCAGTTAGATTTTTAAAAAAATCATCGCCTTTTAAAATGCAGTATATTTGAAGCAAAAATAAATAAATAAATATAAACCATCTAGTCCTACATGAATAAGCCATAAGAAAAATTGCTTTTTATTTTCAATATTCTCTAGCAAAAGTCACAATGAGAAATGTGTCCCTTCTGAAGTATGTGCCATTTCTCCTTTGAGACTTTGCTTATTATTTACCCCAAAATTCTGAGTCATATAAGCTAGCATGAAGTCCTCCCTCAAGCTCCATTACAATGACTGATTTAGCTCTATCCCCCCACTCACTCAACACTATTAAAACAGACAGTGGAGCAGTCCTGGTTCTGGTTGTCTTAATGTCACAAAGGAGTTTGTTTGGGGGTACTTCTCCCCAGTACCAAATTTAGCCAGTTTAATGAGATAGAGGCTGAGAAACTTGACCACTTTAAGGTGGGACAAATATTTAAAAGCAGTAAATATTAGACTTTCCCTTTATACACAAACATGTGCACGCACGCACACACACACAGAAACACACACAAGTCAACAATGACATGCCAGGACTATGCATTCTGACATCCTGTCTTCTCGCTGACAATTGTTTTCATTTAAAAATCATCATTACAATCATCACCAGCATCTTCATCACCCTGACGGTACCTCTGACTTATTAAGCAATTGCTATGAACTAGACACTATTGTAAGTACTTTGCATATTTATCACTTCCAGTCACTACAAGCTTGAAGATAATTGTTTGTAATTATTAACATTTTAAGAAATCTGGAGCTGAAAGACAGGAAGGTATCTATTTTTACAGGAAACCTGAGCATCACCTGTAGTCAGGGAAGTAGTATCCAGGGTCCCAGAGCACCTGGATCTTCTGTTGTGTCACTCCACTTCTCTCTTGGCCGGGTCTCCTTCTGCTCCCCTTGGCTGGGAATCAGACTATAGCTTTGCCACACCTGACCCCAGCTTGTGATCTTGCATGTCTCCATCACGGGTTTACATTGAGGGTCACCTTACTCTAGTGCTGCCACGTGGGACAACTAGTGACTAAGATACCAGGAGACCCAAATTTTACTTAGCAGACTTGATATTAGTTCTTTCTGACATACATTACATCTGGCTTACACTTCACATATATAATGGTTTAAATAAAATAAAAAACCATGCGCTGAACTAGGATTATTAGAGTAATAGGAAGTATCACCTCCCAAGGGGATGTTTTTCTGGCTATTAAGGATTAGTTCTTATCAGATTGATACTTTTGCTGAGAACTAAATAATATGCATTAAATAGTTTTAAAGCAGCTGAGACAGGATCATAGAGTAACCAAGGATGCCAAGCCATAGGCAGGCAAGAGCCCAGGCAGAAAGGAAGTGCAGAAGGAAACAGAGGTACTGTGATGAGATAATAGCAAAGAATGTTCTAAAACTGATAAACACACAAATGCATAGATCCAAGAGATTTGGCAGTCTCCAAGCTGAATAAAATAGAAGGAAATCTTACCTAGAGATATGATAGCCAAACTCTCAGTAAAATGAAATGTCTTAATGCAGAGGGAAAAAGAAACACGTAACTTTCAAAGAAGAATTCTCTATCTCAACAGAAGTAATCGAAGGCAGAATAAATAGAATTAAATGTTTAAAGAAAATCACAGAAATGCTGAAATTCTATTCCAAGAGAAAATATCTTTCAGTAGAAAGGCAAAATATAGATATTTTAGGTAAACAGAAACTGAAAAGATATTGAACAAACTACAAGTTAATTCCTTAGGGAGAATAAAAATGATTCTAAATAGGAGCAATAAAATTCAAGAAGAAATAAAAAATGTGTACATCTAAGTTAATATTGACTCTATATAACAAGAACAAAATAAAATACTGTTGTATTATTCTTGGATCAACACAAATGTAAAATTGAAACACCCCCAAAACAATGACATAAAATATGCAAAGGATATTAGAATTGAAAAATATTAAGAACCTTACATTGTTCTGAAAGTTTAAAAAAGCTAATTTTCATAATTATTAATGCTAATTACTTCAATAAGGCAAATTGTCATTATAGACTCAACAATTAGAAAAACAGTAGTATTGTGCATTCAACAAGTAAAGTATTTTCAAATATGAGCAAAGATGAGAAAAATTGAATATAGAAGAGTGGAAAAAATACCACCAAGAAAGTTTAATGCCAAATAATTGGACTTTAGGGCAAGAAGCATTACTGGAGATAAGAAGGACATTTCATAAGCCTGATGCAGTCAATCCACTGGGAAGATATAACAGGTCTAAATCTGTACTCACCTGAGGACATAATCTCAAACTTAACAAAGTACAAATTGGCAAAACTAAAAGTAGAGGAATCCACAATTGTAGTGAGAGCACTTAATAATTATCAACAACTAATATAGCAAACATTTTTTAAAAAGCCAAGCAACGTATAGAAGTTTGAGTATGTATTCTCTACAAAATGATATTATACTATAAATAACAGAAAAATAACCAGAAAATTTCCAAATGTTAGAAAATTTAATAACACTTTTCTAAATATCCATGAATCGAAACTTCAACAGAAATTACCAAATATTTCTGGTACACCCTGCTCCCATTCATGACTTTTGGGCTTATAGTGTTCTATGGCTTAAGGTAGGACCTAGGTTTTAGGTTGTCAATACAGAGGGATTCAGTTAGTGAAAATTCATCAAGTTATACATTTTTCATCCATGTACTTTTCTGCATGTGTGCTATATATCACTTTAGACAGAGTTTAAATTTAAAATATGTGCTGATATTGTTTCTTATAATCAAATTCTGAAATTGCTTTCAGCTGCTGAAAGTAGTTTATGGAAATTGACGAAATTAAGCAAAACAAAAATTAATACTTCTCTCTCAGTATTCATAATGGCTGTACCGTGGATAGGTAACAATTTTGGCACGAGGGTACTCCATAAGAAAAAAACAAAGTGTTTTTAAGTTGCAAAATTAAAACAAATGGCTGTCTTAGATTATGTGAAAAAAATCATATTTTTCAACTAAAATTACCTAATGTTATGGTTTAGACATGAAAAGTCCCCCAAACCTACTGTGTTAATGCAGGAATTGGTATTTAGAAGTGGGGGGCATTGCTGAGATAATACCTGATCATGTGATTCAGAGGACTTTGGAACAGGTTTGTGGAGAAGTTTGGGAAAGTCTGGAGCTATAGACTGAACAGCTTCAGAATGTTAATTAAGCAGAGCTTAGTGAATGGTTCTGGTGGAACTCCAAATACCAGAATGCCTATAAGAATGTGGACTATGCTCATGAGGCTTCAGCGGGAAATGAGGACTATAGGAAACTGACTGGAGGACATTCATGTTATTCTGGCCAAGAAATTGTGAACATTTTCCCCATATCCTGAGACTTTGTGTAATGCTGAATTTAAGATGATGGTCTAATTGATATGTTGGAGGAAATTTCAAAGCAGCACAACATTCAATCAGTGGCATGGATTTTGTAGAAGTTTTTAGAGAGATTTACTATGAGAATTGGTAGCAAAAACCACAGATAAAGAATTTTTAAAAATACACTTTGGCCAAAAAGCTGCATTTCAAACTGGGCCCAAGGAAGGTGTTTTTTGTTGTTGTTTTGTTTGTTTTTGTTTTTGTTTTTGTTTTCTACAGAGATTACACACACTAAAAAGATGCTAAATACTTTCCATAAATACATAGGGAAGATGACCTAAGGTCATCTCAGGAATTTGCAGGACCAACCCATTCCAGGCTCCTGAACATAGTAAGGACAATTCCTTTGAGAAGAGATAATTGGGGTGCTCTGCTTATACAAGGAGCCTCAGAAATTGATTGCCCAAGCACTTGGAGGCCAACATAGCTATGAACCCAGGGGGCCCAAGTTCTTTACTAGCTGGGGCAGACCTTGGCATTCTGTGGTGCTGTTCTACAGGAATGCAAGATACTGGAGTTATGGGATTATGGAGGTTTCCACCCAGATTTCAAAGGATGTCTGGAAGGCCAAGCAACATGAAGCAGAGTCAGAATTCATACAGACTGCCCCTGAGAAGGTGAAGCATTGATCTGTAAATGAGAAGCTAATGGCTGAAATGGAGACTTTAGGAATTAAGAGATGCCGGTAAGATGGACTGTCTACTGGGAAAAGCTGGTGCCTGTGTCCAGAGGCAGGCAAAAAGAGAGCCCAGGTGCATTGCGACCAGCAGGCCAAAGGTGAAGATCTGTCCAAATCCTTTGCAGAGAAGATGTCACACCACATATAATAGATCCTGTATGGAGTGTTATGGGATCTATTTTCCTGGCTGGCTTTCAGTTTTATTTTGGTCCCATTCTTTCCTTCTTTGACCCAATTTGGCCCTTTTGGAATGGGAACATTTACTCTGCCATTGTGAATTGGTGGTATGTCAATTTCTTTAGATTTTAACGGGCTTCTTACAGCCAAAAGTTTGCTTTGAGTCTCAAAGAAGACTTTAGACTTGGATTTTTAGGCAATGCTGGAAAAGTTAAGACTTGAGACTCTTGGAAACGGAATAAATATATTTTGCTTTGTGAGATGGATGTGAGTTTTAAGGGGCCAGGGATGGAATGCTATGGTATGGACATGAGGTGTCCCCCAAAAGCTCCTGTGCTAATGCAGGAATATATCAGAAGTTAAATTATTAGATTAAGAGAACTGTAGCCTAATCCACTCATCCTATTTTGGATGGATTTAGTGGTAACTACAAGCAGGTGAGGTATGGCTGGAACAGATGGGTCACTGGAGACACCCTCTGGAAGGGTTCATATTTCCTGAAGCCCTTTTACCCCTTTCTGCACCTTGGCCACTAAAAGCAAAGCATTTTCCTTCTGCCACACCCTTCTTCCATGATAATCTGCCTTATCTTGGTCCCAGAGCAATGGACTCCACTGATCATGGACTAAACCTCTGAATTGGACTAAACCTCAGAATCCACAAACCAAAATAAACTTGTCCTCCTCTAAGTTGTTATTTTCCAGTATTTTGGTCATAGAAACACCAAGCTAACTAACATACACACACCTTCTTTATACAAGAGAATAATGGTAAAAAAAAAAAAAATGAACCCCATTTTCAACTGCTAAAATGTCTAAAACTTGCCATTTGTGAAAAGAAGTTAGAATTAGTTTGTTTGTTTGTTTGTTTTTCTAGTCAATGAAACATTTACTAAGAGGAGACTGAAATTCCAAGTACTCTTTTAGACACTGAAAGGCATATTCATATGTTCAAAGTGGTCCTTCTCCAATGCTTATTTTTATGTAGTTGTAAAGCTTTCCATTCTTTCTTTTAATTTCTTTGTGCAAATTATGCATTTTAGAAAAAAAAAGAATTCCTGTATCTTAAGAGGCCTACAAAGTGATGCTCTGAGCCTTCTGGGTCTTGGTGTCTGAGATCCCCAGCCTGCTATAGCTTTCAACTAAGATCACAGCATACTGCAGTGTCTCTCCCAATGGATCATTTCTCCTTCTCGTGAAACCCCAACCCTTCCCCTGGATGTCTTTTCCACCCCCCAGAGTGCACATTGTCTGAAGGCTCCATTCTAGAAATGCTCTTCTCCAGATCCAGTACCACTGTTTTGTTTCAATACAGAGCAATATTTAAAATTGGATGGCACACCAACCGTGTGTGGCCAGGACTGGCGTGGCTGATCATCAGTTCTCAACAGAAACCCTTTAAAATGGTGTCCTTCAATCAGGTTTCGAATTTTAGGCTTAAGTTGTATGTAAATTTTTCACATATGTTCCAATTTCTGGGAAACAGATTTAAGCTTCCTTCAGATTCACAAAATTGCTTTTACACAAAGATTTTTAATACCATGGGCTTAGAAACAATAGCTGGTGAACTGTAGCTTACATAAACCTTACCTCTGTGGCACAAAAATGACGTCTTATATCTGGACTGGATTCAAGTTACATTGTCATTACATGCAAATGTAAGAATATGTAACAACGACTCCCTTCCCAATGTAAGACTATGTTGCACCAATTAAAATGTATATATTTTTATGTATATGAAATAAAAATGCCAATTTTTTAAATTTTGTTTTAATTTGTGTTAATAATAGTACATATTTATAATTTACAACATTGTATTTCCATAGATATTTACAAATGTGTAGTGATCAAATCAGGGTGATTAGCATAGTTGTCACCTCAAACACATTGTTTCTGTATGGTAAGATCATTCAAAATCTCTTCTGGCTATTTTGAAATATACAATACATTTTTTTTTTTATAAAGAGAGAGGGACAGTGAGAGAGACAGAGAAAGAGAGCAAGAACTTTATTTTAGTTTTTCACATGGCCTTAGTTACTCCAACACTCAGTTGTGTACGTGGTGCTGGGGTTTGAACCCGGGTCCTTGTGCATGCCAGGCAAGCGCCGAAACCGCTGAGCCACCGCTCCAGCCCCAATACATTATTTTTTATGATCACAATCTACTGTGCTAAAGAACTTACTCCTCCTAACTTATTTTGTACCTGCAAAGGGTCTCTCTCTAATCTCCCCTCCCCTTTACCCTTCCTAGCCTCTGGTAACCACTCCTCTGCTATCTTCTGTTAGATCAACTTTTCTAATTTCCACACAAAAATGTGCAATAGTTTTGTGTTTGTCTTATTCCATTTAATATACTGTTCCAGCAACATTAATTGTGGATCTATATCCAAAAGAAATTGCATCAGTGTGCTGAGAGACTGTCCTCCTATGTGTCCTGCAGGACTTATCACAGTAGTCAAGACATGGAATCAACGTGTCCATCAACAGATGAATGGATTAGGAAAATATGGTAAATATACACAATGGGATGCTATTCCAGCTTACAAAAGGAATGAACGCCTGTCCTTAGTAGCAACTTGGATGTTCCTATTTGCTTTAAGGAAATAAGGCAAATGAGGAGGAAATTAACAAGATCTGTACAACCCATATAAAGCCATCAGCTTCATAATCCAATCTCAGCACAGTAACTGTTTTAAAGAAAAGAAGTGTCAGAAACAGGAAGCAATCAAGCATTTTTCCTATTTGTCTCAGGAATATTTTTTTTAAATGGCATGATACAATTAAATGCTTCCCCATTACATTTTCTCTCCCCGTGTCATCAGAGGACTCACTGCCCTGAAGCCGGGGCGTCATCTGTTCTTATTGCATGTGTCTGTTCATATGTGTCCTTTTGCAGCTTGCCCTTTAAATCATTTTATGTTTTTGAAATACCCGCTTGCTTGTACATGTGGAGATCACTTACTAATTTTATCAGATATTTACAATTCCATGGTATGAATATGCCGCAATTATTAACCCATTTTCTTCAAAGATTGTTGTCCAATCAGTGGCAAAATGTTGTCAATGGATGTGAACAGATTGCTGTTTATGTCTACTTAAATGTGCATTTCTCTAAGCCAGGCACAAAAGGACAGGTACCATATGATCTCATTCACACATGGAATCTTAAACACCAGAGCTCATAGAAGCCAGAAGAGACTAGAACAATGGTTACCAGAGGTTGCGGGGAAGAGGGGGATGGGCACAGAGGAGTTAGTCAAAGGGAATAAAGTTTCAGGTCTATTGCACAGCATTGTGACTATGATTAATAATATTGTATTGCAAGTTCCGAAACTGCTTTAACAGAAGATTGTGTTGTCCTCATAGAGTAACATTAAGCATAAGAGGTCGTGGCTAAGCTTAATTAGCTGATTCAATCCTTCTGCAGTGTATACATATATCATAAATTCACATCCTACACCAAAAATACTTGCAAGTTTTGTCCATTGAAGACAATTTTTTTAAAAATAAATAAATAAATAAATATGCATTTTCTGCAATAGTACTGAAAGTATTTTCCTACATGATTATCCTCTTCTGTGAATTTTAGTTCACATTATTTTCCTACATTCTGATTGATTTGTAAGAGGCCTAGATACCAATATTTTTTCAATATATTCCCAGAAAATGTTTTTTCTCCATTTAAGATTTTTCAATTTGCTTACACATAATATTTAATTTTTAATGTGTCACATTTATCTATTTATCCAAATTTTCCTGGATGGCTTGTATATATTATCATAGTTCATTAATCCTACCCTATTTTAAGCAAATAATGATGCTATTCTAAATTTCTGAAATTTATAATTTTTTCCTATTTTGGCATTTTATCTATATGGAACTTTTTCTTTAATGATATGAAGTAGGAATTCAATTTACTCCCACAGGCAGTTCACTCACTACAAGTTTTTGACTGGTCTGCCCTTTAGGCTGATTTTTTTTTTTTTTAGGCTGATTTTTAATGAAACTTTATTCATATTCTCACTTCCCATATGCACATGTATACAGTTCTGATGTGTTCCTTCTACAACCCATCTAGTTGTCTACAGCTTATACCTGCGTGATATCTAATCTGGCCTGATAAGTCATTAGCCTTTATACTTGCTATGGGGTTTTTCTCTTTCATTAATTTAGTATGTGTTTTCCCTTTAATATAAAGTATGTAATGTGAAATTATTTAAAAATGGAATTTTGTATTACTTCTTAATATGGTAGTTTAATTCCATTTTCCTTTATTATCATTATTCTTTTTCTAATTTCTATCTCTTCCTATGTTTATCATGATTTATTCTGGGCTCCTGTAATTTACTAGAATTTTATTTATTTTAATTGACTAAATAATTAATCTTTAAGCTTATTGACATTGAATATGGTTGACATTAATCAACCATATTCAAATTTTTATTGGTTCTCTTTCTATATGAGTTCAGAACCTAGCACCACATACACAATGAAGACTCGGAGCAACAAAAGCCACATTGAAAAACTAAATAAAATTGATTCATTCTCTCTCTCTCTCTCTCTCTCTTTAAAAAGAAAAGAAAATCATGGAGTATAGTTTTTCAAATTCAGTCCTCAGTATTTCCCCTCCCTTCCCTTCCTCCCTTTCCCTGTTCTGTTTAGTTATGCATGACAATAAAATGCACAATGACATTATTATAAAAGCATGTAGTACAAGTCCAATCCAGTCCCCAGGATTGTCCCTTCCTCTCCCTTCTTCCCTCCCTCTGCTCTTTCTAGATACACATGAGAATAGAATAATCAATGATATAATTATAAAAGTATGGAGTATAACATTTCAATCAATGTAGTACTCTACTTCTGAAAAGTTAAGAACATTAGACATCACAAAAGTAAGTCAATAAATTACTATGAGCAAGGACATACAGAACAACTCACAAACCACAAGTATATACTCAAATAAGTTATTGGCGCTTGAAGGTAATGTGTTTCTTTATATCCTCCAGGTATCTTAATCTATTTTTTCTCTGTGTGCTGCAGTTTCCATGGTTTCTTCAGATCTATTTTCCAATTCTCTCATCCTCTCTTCAGCTGAATCACATATTATTTAGTAAATCCATTGCGCTTTCATTCTTATATATTTCATGTGCATTATTCTATTTTGGTTTATTTTTATTTTTGCTGTCCACATATGCACTCTTATTCTTTCTTTAGGATTACTCTATCCTTTTTGTTACATTTTTAATGTAAATATGGTATCCTCTGTTCTAGGATTATATATTCATAGTTCTTTTCTCCCAAATTCTCACGTTCATTTTAGCTTCTGACCCTTCTTCATGTTGATCCATTTCCCCACATCGTTTCTCTTTGGGGTAAGGAATTTTTTGTTAGGTGGGAGTCCTTTGTATGGACAGCTATTACAGCATATCTACAGAATCACTTTCTTTTTCCACCTCCAAGTTCCCAGGGCATTGTTACTTCATCAACTTTTTCTAACATTTGGTTCAACACTTAAAATTTCTCACCTGGCACTGATGTCTGTTCACACCTGTCCAGCAAGCATGCCACATTTTAATTTTTCCAGATGAATGGACATAGTTTTCCTAATTTCCTAACTAGAGCAGAGGATGTCCATTTAAGGCCAATCCCAAGAAGAAGAAAAAAATAACAGCTCCCTAACTTTAAAATGGATATTTTGATGATTAGCATTTTCTATTTAATGTTCAAAATTGTTGTTCTTCACTGACTTGTTTTACAAAGATCATCATTAGATATTGCAAATAATAGACTATTAATCAGAAGACATTGAATTTGACATCATAAACTACATGTAAATAGTCTAGATTAGTCTTCCATGTGGATGACTAATTTTCAATTTAACAAATAATTACTGAACATATTGAATATAGTTTAACTTTAAACCATTATTCTCTAGGAGTATTTCTTAATCTGTAAAATAAGTACAATGAAATGAAAGATATATGGCACCTCTTCATCTTTAAAATTGGATAAAAACTGCTCAGCACAGTAGTGCACACCTGTAATCCCAGCAACTCAGGAGGCTGAGATAGGAGAATCACAAATCCAAAGTCAGCCTCAGCAACTTAGTGAGGCCCTAAGCAACTTAGGAAGACCTGGTCTCTAAATAAGAAATTAAAAACAGGCTGGGGATATGGCTTAGTGGTTAAGTGCACCTGGGTGCAATCCGCCCCCATGCACACACCGCAAAAAATTGGATAAAACTTTGGTCTTTGCACATAGTAAATAGTAAATAATCACTTGAGTTAGACACAACCTCTACCATTTAGGGTTTCCTGATATAGTAGGAGGCACTCTGGTGTCCCAAGTCCTCTTGTACAAGTGTATGTGATTCTGTCCTTTCTATTTTAGGTTCACAGATCTAAACTTTGGTTCTTGCACCTGTCAGCACTGTGGCAATTATTCAGTTACTCAATCTCTTCAAACTTCATTCTCCTTTTATGAAAATAATATGAGTAATGCTAAACGTGTAGGGTTGTGTGAATGAAGGATTTGGAGACAATCTGTGCAAATTACTTAACCTCTCTGTTCCTCAGTTTCCTCATCTGCAAAACTGAGTTAATAATCATCACAGAATCATTCTAGAGATTATAAGAGGGACTGCAATAAATTGCTGAGTCTTAGTCTCGTGAGCACCAAGCTACTGTTACTAACCTGATTCATGGCATATTGGGGCTGAGAGGTAGAAAATCCTCCTTGCCATGCTTCTTCAACCCTGGCACAGTCCCCTTACTGCTCCTAGGTTAGCTCATCTTTGGTCCTGTGTGGTCTCACTGGAAGTACTGCCTCCTGGGTCCTGGGTGACATTAAAACCCAACTGTATTCACAGTCATGCCTTTGGAGTTCATTGCCTGGAAAAATAATACTCTTCTTTTTGAGTCTCCACTTTTCTCTTCTAGGGTGCTGACATCATTTGTCTGTCCTCGTGTACTTCTGGTCTCCTTCCCCTTGATGACTCTATCTTCCTGCCAACCTGTGGATCTTCTGTATCTCTTCCAGGGCCATGCTGCTTGTAAAACACCTAGTCCTATGTTACACAAGTATGACATTCCACACACCTTTCCATTATAAAATTGGAAAGCAGATTTCCCTTATTACAGACTATTGATATATAATGAAGAAGAAGAAGAAGGGAGGATCAAACACACTTTTGGCAATCTAGATATATTTTTCCTCATTTACTTTAATAAAGCTTCTCATGTTTTATATATTGGCTAATATAATTTAATAAAATTATTAAGCATTGTCTTCTCCTTTTATGATGAACTCCTTCACTTTATCATGATAACCTATAAAAGATTAATACCCGAGCCATTGAGAATGTAATTTTTAAGATTGCCCAGAGTATTTGCACCAGAGCAAATTGTCATGCCCACGACCTTGACAGTAAATGACTTTCACCTGATCAAAGCAGAAATTCAACTTCCACTTTTATAGGACTGATTCCTGGGCTTGTTGCTTACTTTGTGAAAAATCATCACCGTCACAGTAATAAATGTCATGATAAATGATTACATAAATGACCATAAATTATATTATAAATATTTGGTGCACAATGCAGTATAAGGAGCCATATATTCTTTTCTGTAACCTTGCAACAACTCTGAAAAGTCAATACCCAGTTTGCAGATACAAAAAGTGAGGTTCAGAAGGGCTCAGTGGCCCTCATGTGCTGGTGATTGGCAGCTAGGACAGGAGCCTTGGACTCTGTGGCCCAACTACACGTGCATTTGTAGCACAATTCTCTGCTCACAGCTTCTCATCATTCTCTACAGAAAATGTATTGAAACTCAACTCCATTATCCAATCACAGAACTTAACCCTTAATCATGTAGAATGAAGTTAGGACTTCAATTTGATTGTATCAGCTTTGCCAAGTCTAATTGAAACAGGATTAGCATGCTTTTTCTGAAATTAAAATATATGAATAAATACACCTTGAACAAAATATGAAAATGTTCTAGGTGTTTTAACATTTCAATTTAAAATGTAAGCTTTGGATCATATAATTTTCCTGTTCGTATAAAATTAAACATTTCAAAATTATAAATTCAGAAGAAAAATGCTTTTAAAAATTGCAATTTATCATTGATCTGGAGATCTTCTAAAAGCCTGGGAACTGTATGTAACTCTGCTGCAAAGCCACCCTTGCAGAATTGATTCTTTTTTGAAAAGAAGGAAAAAACATTTAATGCTTAAGGGACATATTTATAAGTGACAGGTCAACACTGCACTTGAGGACTCTTCATAAAGACCTGATGGAAATAATGATTAATTAAATAGTAAACCAATGAAAAATTTAAACTTTTAATATATCTTTACATTATAAGTTATTGAGCAAATATTGTTTTTTTAAAA
Source organism: Aplodontia rufa (assembly GCA_004027875.1). Taxonomy (NCBI): domain Eukaryota; kingdom Metazoa; phylum Chordata; class Mammalia; order Rodentia; family Aplodontiidae; genus Aplodontia; species Aplodontia rufa. The sequence continues at coordinate 22,020 of PVKS010007044.1, read as the reverse complement.
AATGAAGCAGATTCTGGCCTAAGTGTATTTACAGTGCTGTAAAAAAGAGCCTATATTCATAAATCACTATCCTAGAAAATGATGAGGGGCATGAAAGAGGTATGTTAAAGCATTTTCCGACTTAACAGAGGGTAGAAATTATTCCTAATTGGGAGTACAGAGGAAGGCTAAAACTTTAGGGCAGCCGATGTGTGCAGTAGAAGAATTTAGGCTTGCACTGTGTTGTCAGGCTTCATCTTCCTGTTTGTAGAGCTGAGCTGAGCTGCTGTCAATGGCAGAAGGAAAGATTTTTATTGACTGAAGGAACAACTGTGGAGTGCTGGGGTGCGCTGTGCCAGGCACTGTAGTGGGCACAAAGTCATATATATGAGCTCTTCCCTCCCCTAGAGCTCAAAGTCCAGTGTCTAGCTGAGGGGCTGGGGAAAGGTAAATGATATGAGCAGAAACAGAAAAGCAGAAAAAAGCTGAATTTCCAGGAGGAGCATCAGCTGTTCTGCTTGGGCAAAGGTGAGGCCATGAAAAAGCAGGACTGAGAAATAAGCTCTGGTAGAAAGGTCACTCCACCTTCACATCTAAATCTGGTTACTTTATTGTTTTCATTTAGCAAGTTCAAAGAATATTAGGGTATATAAAGTCTACATGACACCTGAAATCCAGATTATCTTTCAAAATTTCCTGAAGTGAAAGGGAGGTAGTGAAGGATGGGAAACTTCTGACAAGAATTCAAGACGACGTTGTAAGTTCATATTTTGAGTCTCTCTTCAGCTTCATATGCATAGCAGTAATAGCAAAAGAGTAAAAATTAAAAAGTGAAATTAGAAAGGCTTTGACAGAGCACTCCTTAAATTATTAACATTCTTACCCAACAGATGTATAAATTTTTTAGTTTCTCTACCCCATTCCCACCAAAAGATGAGTTTGCATTAGACAGTTCTCACACCCCAACTTCCCAGTAATTATTGTCTAAAGTTTGATCCCTCACAAAAATTCATTCTTGTAATTCTTTTATCTAGTCATGGATTCTGAGTATTCTCATTTTAAGTTGATTTTCAGTTTCTCTATGACGTTCATTTCATCTGGAGTATATCCGCTTCCCAATCATCGATTTTATTGACTCCCTCTACACTTTTCTGGGAGAGTCTTAGAATGCTTTTGCAAAGACATCCTCTGGATAGAAGAAGTAATGAAATAGGAAACAAGTACACAAAAGTTGATCCACAAAACCAAAACTGGCCCTTTGAGAAGCGAACAAACCAGATTCTATTTTAAAAAATAAACAAGATTGATTAAAAAATAAGAGAAACTGCATAAGTCAATAGTATGGTTAATGTAAGTATAGATGTGGTGGAAAGAGCAACAAAAATCCCACTCCTTCAATCTGCTGTTTTCTTATTCCAGATATTTAAAAATTTAAAAGATGAATAATTTTCTAGAAAAATATAAACTTTTTTTGCAAAATAATAGCTTGAATATTAAATAAACCAATAACCATTATGCAAATATTAGTGCTAGAAAACTACAGATGCAAATGAATTTATGAGTAGTAGATAGTATATGTGTAACATGAATTGTTTCAGAGAACAGGAAAGAATGGAATGCTACCCAGTTCATCTTAGGAGGTTGAGATAATCTTGACATCAAAATCAGATAAAAATAGAAAAGTATAAGCTATTATCAATTGGAGCATGTATGCAAAATCTTAAATAAAATATTAGCAAATTAAATCCTACAATATTAAAAATACAATGCACTATTAAGTTCTCAAATGTTGCTTTTTTCCCCAGGAAAGTGACAGTGAGCCATTATCATAAAAATCCCTCAATGTAATTCCCTACATTGATTAAAGAAAAAACATCACACGGTCATCTCAACAGAAGCAGAGAAAATATTTTCAAGTTTTAGCATTATTTTACTGATAATAAAAATGTTTATCAAAATAGTTCAAATAAAATGCCCTTAATCTGTTGAAGTGTGTCCACCCAAACTCTATATCCAGCATTTTGCTTGTGGATGAAATGTAAATGCTTTCATTGAAGACAGATATTTGATAAGTTACTCAATACCAATGCTAATATTTAATTTCATTACTAAAGATCCCAGCACTGGAAAAACAAAAACAAAAAAAAAAATAAATGACAGAATGATTAGAAAAAAAAAAGGAAATATATGATTATCACTATTGGCATATGTAATCACTCTGTACATAGAAATGTGAAATAGAACATGCAGCCAAACTATTAGAAGACTGTTTATCAGGTTTATTGCATATGAGATCAATTTGAAAATGGAGAAATTTTTATGCATCAACATAGCAAAATAGAAAATCTAATAAGTAAAGAAGTAACATTTATAATAATGGTGACACAGAACCTGTAGCTATGTGTGAAAGATCTTTTGAAACACCACCACTCAAAATTACATGTGATCCAAGAATCTGAAAGAGTGGATGAAGGAAGAATCACAAGGTGGCAAGAGTTAACATAATAAAGATGTTAATTCTCTAAGATTGGTCGATTCTGTAAAAATTTAACTGAGTTTCCAAGAATTGCAATACTGTCTTTAGAATAGGTATGTATGCAGAAATACATTTCTGAACTTAAAAGAAATGTGCTAGGTTTGTGCAAATCAGCATTGATAAATCTCAACTAGTCTTGCATGAACAATCAAGTGTGGCATAATTATTACATGACTATGTTTATGTAAACCATAAAAACTTGAGAAATACTATTTTTTGTGCAGATGCATATATATATAGTAAAAACAGATTAACAGTGATTAGAAAGCACATGACAGTTTTTGCACATCGATTTCTTCTGGTGAGAGAGGAGAAAAAAATGGACTTAAAATGAAGAAAATATATCTTTGTAAGTGCATTTGCATTTTTTCAGAAAAAGTTCTGTTGAAAGAATGGAAAATGTTAACATTAATTCAACCTGGGTGGAAGTGTGTGGCATATTTATATCATTCTCTGTATTTTCTGCAATTTTTCATTATAATAGTTCAAAATTTTAACTACAAGTCTGCCCAGTTTTCTTTTCTTGATTCAGATGGTTAGGAAGTGAGAGTCAGCGGAACATGTTGCACCTTGTTACTGAGTCCTTACTTATGTAGTGACTGCTGGTCTCACTCTAGCGTCTCCAAGCTCCATCAACGTGGAGTTTAAGGTTTGAATGGGAACAAACCCATCCAAAGGTGCCACTTCATTCTACAGAGACAGAGACCAGCATTTCTCATCACTCACTGTTGGCCAGGGATATGAAACACATGCCTTCTGCATCTCCTCTGATCTTCTCATTAGTTGACAAACTACATCTGATCAGAGTTACACTCCTGCATCATCTCTAAGACCTAGGAGGATCTATGTGGGATGAAAATTTTTAAACATAAGGGGAAAATGATTTTACCTCCACTTTTCCCCATGAACCTTTCAGCCAATCACTTTCACCTTCCTTATCATTCCATTTGTCACCCTTGACCCTGTCCAGATGTTCAAAGTAAACCTGGTTCATAGTCTGCCCTTCTCTTGCTCCTGGTTGCTTTTCACGTAACTAGTTAGTGTGGGTTAATAGAGCCAAGAGATCAATTTATTTTAGAGAGATTTCTCTAAAACTTCATGAGAATATCAGAGGATCTTTCTGACAACTTTATCATTTTGCTGACATAGAAGGCCAATTCTTCAACTGCCCCCCACTCGAGTTTACTCTGTACCATTTATTGTCCATTCACCAATGTTCTTGGACAGCTGGTCTCCAACCAGTGAAACAGATTTCTTCCAGACCAGATGGAACTCTCATGATGTCTACTATTAGCAAAGTGTCCTAGGAGCCATGATGTTCACAGAGGCAGGGACTGGAAACCCATCGCGTGAGCTGATGGTGAAGCCAATGCCGTGACTCTCAAGTGCCTTCCATGGATCACCACCCCTTCATCTCAGTGAGCCCCAGAAGTTGTCCGTGATGCACTGCCTAGAGAATTACTCTCAAGAGGTCAAGATCTAATGGAGATTAAAAATTTTTCATTGATGCTTCCAGTAAATTCATAATTAACAAAATATCATTTATTCAGCAATATGAAAATATTATGAAGAGTAGCATTTATTTTATACGTACAATTTATTTTTTGGCTTGATCCATGATTTTATTAGTACATTGATATAATCATTAAGGTCCCGAAGGGGCAACTAAATTACTATTGTGTATTTTCTTATATTTTGAGGGAGAAAAGATGTGCTACAAAGGTATTCACAACTTTGAGGATTTACAAATGTTCAGGTCCCAATGTTTCTTTCTTTCTTTCTTCTTCTTTTTTTTTGTACTAGGTATTGATCCCAGGGGTACTTAACCACCAACCACATCCCCAGCCCTTTATTTATTTTATTTTATTGTACTTTATTTTAAGACCAGTCTCACTGAGTTGCTTAGGGCCTCACTAAGTTGCTGAGGCTGGTTTTAAGCTTGTCATCCTCCTGCCTCAGCCTCCTGAGTTGCTGGGATTACAGGCATGAGCCACGATGACCACCAAAGTGCCAATGTTTCTCAGGTGCATGGTTCAGAATGACCAGCTAATATACCATGGAAGCGCAAAGCATTTAAACATTTAAGAGTCTTATTTATTAAGACTTGGTTTTTGCTTTTCAGACCAGTTGAGGATTTGAATAAGAAAATACTATATCTTGCTCTTGACCTGGCTTTCAGATATCTGAGAAGAATTAGCAAATTTCTTCAGAGGCTAAAAATAACTTTGTATTTTAATGATTTTATACTAAAAGTAAGTTTTGCATTCAGGAGGACTTATCTGTTGTCTTGTTAAACAAGAGCTAAACTTGATAATAAATAGTGCTGTTTATCCCCACCTCATCTTCTTTTTGTTTTTTTAAGGATGAAATGTATCTTGTCATGGATTATCTAAAAAATTGGAAAAAAATCTTAATTATTGAAACATCTCTTGTAGAAATTGAATAAAAATAACATAACTTTTTAGTGTAAAATTCATAATGCAGATCCTGAATGTCACACCATTTCAGTAACCTTGACCTTCTTGTTAATGTCTAGGGCACAAAAGGCTGTATCAGGAATTGGTACTGCCAGCTTCTAAGAAAACACAAATATGTATCTTTTCCACAGGTTTGACTGTAAACTCATTTTGGTGGAAGCAGCAAGATATTGCCCCTATTCCAAAATACACAGTTAGCTTTCGTATTAACTGGGCAAAGTTGTTGTTCTGATTCCTAAACAGATTAGGTAGTTTTCTCTGTATCTTTTGGCTTGAGTTCCAGTTACGAAATTATGATGTGAAAATTTTGTTTCATTAACTCTTGAAATACATGTGTGATATAAGATGCATTGTTTGTGATTGACTGCTAATGGATAACATAGGGAAATTATATACTTATCATGGGAATTTATTCTGGTGCTGAAAAACAAGATATTAAATTATACCATAAGAACAAGCATAATTCAATGAATTTTTATGATCTGTAGAGATGGGAAAATTGCATTGCAAATGATAAATGAGCTTTCAGCATCAAGATCTACAAATAAATCATCATAAGTAGATATTTTGATTTATTACTATAACCATGAATTAGCCCCTTGGGATGTGCACTTTTTTTTCAGTGCTTGTCCTGCTAGGAGACAGCTAACTTATTTATGTATTGTGTTGTAGTGTTGTTTTATTCCTGTAAGTAACTACCCTGAATATTTTTAGAAAATGGTTTATTCCCTTAGAAATAAGCTTCCTTGTCCAAGCAAGGAAGAGTAGATGGTTATTTGATTTACTCAGTTTCAAAACATAGTTAAAAGCAGACAAAACTCAAAAGGACAATTGGGAGGTCTTTCTCTTAGCCTTTTCTTTAAAGAAAGTCATAATAACTAAAGGGTACTAATGTCCCTACTCAGGGAATTTTATTTTCTACCTCAGTTGCAAAGTTTTTTATCAAATCCCATAAGCTTCTCCCACTCTGATATCATCGAAAGGATAATAGAATAATGTGCATTCGTGTGTTTCCTCTATCAGCTAATATCCAAATGGTAGCCTAGAAATTATGAAACAGAGAAAAAGACAGATTTCAACTACTCAATTATTTTTTTTTTAACAAATAGTAGCTAATTGATTGTTCAGTCAGAGACAATTTTGCAACCAGGGGAAACAGATTGAATAAATCGGTAACTTCAAGGTTACAGTAAAGTGTGAGAAATTAATACGCAGACTGGCTGTCACATTGTAGTATGGTGCATGTGTGATATAGGGAGGAAAGGTACCATGGGCATCCATAGGACAGACATCTACATTGGAGGGATTTGGGGTGATTAGGCTGGTTGCCATGGTGACAAAGGAGATGGGGAAAGACTTTCAGGAAGAACTAAGGAAAAGGCAGGTAAGGATCCTCCCTGCCCCCAAGGGGTGTGGCATGTGGTCCATCGACAGGTTAAAAGGAGTGTGTTCAGGGATCTACAAGATCAGCGTGTTTACAGGTTGAGTGCAACCTGAAGAGCAAAATGGAAACATCTTGACCTCCAGGAAGAGCAAGAGACTTGGAGACAACACACCTGGTTCCAGGGCAAACCCTTTGCTTATTTCTGATGGTAGGATAATCCTACCTCTACCTGTGTCCTACACAGGTAATGAAGGATTATGTTCAGGAAAGAAGTCAGGACTGTGGCCATGTAGACATGGAGTTTAAATCCTAGCATCAGCACTTGCTTGCAATACTTACCTAGACTCCTCAACTTTCTCGTACATTAGACAACAACACTAACAATAATTATGTACATGATACTAAAGCATTCAGGGTTCTTGTGACCCTTGCATGAAAGAATGTGGAAGTGTGTCCACAGAGTGCCTTAGAGATCAAAGGTGCTTCAGTGGATATAAGTTTCCCCTCTTTTTTCACCCTCTCATTTCTAAAACTTGGTTTCTTTTCCATGAATGTATCTTAAAGATCAAGTAAAATTATTCATAGAAAATGAGCAATAAATATATATTAACTTAGATAGATTGTATATCCATTATTTGTTTCTATGGGGAATCCATTTAAAGCACCATGTGTTTAGATACTGGGTTGCCTAGGTTTGGGTCCATCTTTCCTCCTCCACTTTCTCTACTCCATGACCTCAATCTGATCCCTTCCTACATGTTCCCCAGGGACCCTGACTGCACAGCTCTGGATACATCTGTAGGCCTGCTCCACATGTCCTGTTGCCTCCTCTTTCCCTGGTGTCAGTCACTGCTTTTCTCTCTCACTTTCTCTCTCAAGCACCATACCTCTGCAGTGGGCCATCCTAGAAACACTTCCAAGAGATTCATATTTTTAATTAAATGTGCATCGCAGCCTTTGAAACACATGCTTATTAACTACGTAGGTTCTTTTCCAACACATTATGCTTTGATCTTCCAGAGTCCCTATGAATAATCAAGCATTATTGAGAAACTGTCTTCCCCATCTCCATTCACTTCTTAACACGTATCTGGCAAAATCAAGATAAATCCCACAGTGGCTCTGGACTCTGTCTTAAGTGAAACCACACCTGTATCCTGGAATCATCCAAGCAAACCTCAGGATGGTTTCTACCATCAGGATCACCCAACAGGAAGAGTGCCCAGAATTTTCCAACAAAATGATTTGGCTTCCCTTTGGATATGTTTTGTATGACAGTGAATACTATCTCTGAAACATAGTTTTATCATAGAAAAACATCAATAAGAGAAACTGAGAGTCTGCTGCAGGCAGCATAGTTTTGAGGAGATGCATGCGAAACCCTAATATAGTCTTGGCCTATTCCTATACAGTGTAACAATCTAAGAAACACACAAATCCACCTTCAGAAAGTATTGCATCTTTGCAAAAATGCAATAAGATGTTGTAGGGCATGACTGGTAGTATATTCCCTTTTAAAAATTCCTACTTCTTTACAGTTTTTTATCCTTGAGTTGCTTACAGCAAGGTGAGAGTGCAGTGGCAGAGAACACCTGGACTCATTCATTTTTATTCGCTTATCTGAAAAACATCAGACACAGCTTTCTTCTGCTTGCTTCACCCGCTCCTTCTGTCTTCCAGGCTCATCCATTCTCTAGGCTGAGCTCTGCCATATGTTAATCCCCACATATCATTCAACTGCTCTGCGTAACTGTTCTGGTTCCTTTAGTTCTGCATCTCAAATTCAAAGGAATAGCATGGTATGAACCAACGGGTTGGCAAACTTTTGGGGCCAGATAGTAAATATTTTAAAGTTTATGGGCCACATTGGCCTCCGTTACTTCCTCCTTTTTGTTTGGTTGGGGTTTTGCTTTTGAAACTATTTTAAAAGTATAAATTATCCTTGCCTCATGAGCATACAGAAACAGGGCTCAGGTTGGAATTGGGGCAGAAGCTGAAGTTTCCTAATTCCTGGTGGGAGTAAGACAAGCACCAGTGCTAGGTCAGGCAGATGGTGCCTGACCTAGCAGGAGACTGGAAATGGAAAGGATGCTCAGTTCGTGTCAGTTACGGGATCAGCAGCTCACTGACCTTAGCTTGCTTAGTCCTCAGAGCAGCATCACAAGACAAGTCCTATCTGAGCCACTATTGCTATGCTGAGGTTTGGAGCACCTCCCCTCACATCCCCAGCTCCAGTTCATATGTTAATCCCCGCATATCATTCAACTGCTATGTAATATAAAGCAGATAATATATTATGTCAGCCATTAAATCTCGGTTTCCAATTACGTAAAAGAGAAATGATGTTATCACCCCATAGGATATGATCTTTCTTGGTGAGGATTAAATAGGTTAAGATGTTTACTGATATCCGCCACATGGGTTATGTTCCATACATTTCTGCTTTACCATCGGATTTCAATGGATCAGATTGTTGGTCCTTGTCCTGCCACTTGCTGGCATTGGGACTTCACACAAGTCATTTATGTACTTTGTGCTTACTTCCATTAAAGTGAGGATTGATGGCATTTCGAGATTACCTTGAAGATCTACTGAAGAGAGCTAGCAAAAGCCAAAGCAATAGACAAATGGAAGAAAGAATGATCGTCATTAACTCAGTCTTCTGTGCCTGGCTTCATCCCAACATCTCCACATCCATTACTAATGTGCTTCTTGCGGCAACTTTATAAGGCAGGCATTGTGTGGGTCCCCGCTGGGAAAGCAGTTGAAGGGAGTGAGGGGTTGGACTTAAATGTAGGTTTTTTGCTTTCACTCTCTTCTGCACAAAACCAGGACACTCAACAAACAGCTCATCTTCTCAGCCATAGTCTAAGTCACAGACTTCTCCACACCAGTGACCTAGGTCCTGAAGACTCCCTGAAATGTTGCTTGCATCATGATATCCAAGTCCTAATTTCCAATGGTGACTCTTATCTTCACAATACCACCTTTAATAATTTAGCTTATGATTGTCCACAAACCAAGTGCTCATTTTGTAAACAAAATGTAAACCCAAAGAAAATCCCTTAGCCTAATTCTGGGTCATTCTAAGTTTTCACCATAAAGCCAAAAGGTGTAATTATTGATGAATAAATACTGGTTTGAAGAAAGGAAAGAAGTACAAGCAACGCTCAGGGAAGCAGACAGAATGGGGTCTGTGGAGAAAAAGGAAGATAGTACAGACAGGGTCTTGTGCAATTGTGGGCACAGAGTGAACAGCCTCATTTAGGCTGCTTCTGTGTCTGGTGCTGGAGACTGAAGTCCCTTTGTAAGACAGCAGAGACAGAAAGCTGGGCATGAACAAGGGAAAGCCAGGATAGAATGGATGAGCACACAACATACCCTGAACCCCCATCAGTCTCATCTCCCCCAAGCCTTCAGCTTCAATGATAGAGTAATATGCAGGGCAAGTTAAACACCTCAGATGTCCACCAAGAACCAAAGGTGCTGCAAGTCCAACCACTGCCCCACATTAAAAGCCGAGCCCACAGAAAAGCAATGGTATGTGGGAATCACAGCTGTGCCTCATACGCTGCGCTAGCTAACTTCATGCACATTAACGCATGGCTGCTGTTCCACATCCACCTCTCAAGTCCCATGAAACAGGACCCACACACGCTGAGGACATTGCAGCCAAACAAATGCTGACAAAATAAAATGTCATCTTAGTTAAATTGGCACCATGTACACCTTCCATTTTCGTTAAGCATATGATAATCTGGAACTGAAGCCTGTTTTTCCCAACTATTAACACAATGTTCACTTGCCTCTGAATTCCCTTCTCTGCAAACTGGCAGTAATAGTGCCTTCCTCCCAGAGTGACTGTCCAGGGTAATGTTTCTGAAGTACCCCAAACAATGCATGGCATTCTAAAAAGTGCTGCCTTCTTTTTACCTGATGTCCACTTAGGGATCAAGAAAATATTATTAGTGAGAAAGGTAGACCTTTTGGGGCGGGATTGAATAAATATTGCATTCCTCAGGACAAGTATTGATTTAGAAGCACCCGTTACTTTACTCAGTCCAGTGATTCCCATTACTAGCAGAGAGACTGGTGAGTCCACTACAGTTACACCAGAACAATTTAGAACGTGGCTTTGGCTCCAGTTTATGTGGAATGGAAGAAAGGTGTTATTCCATATGGAAGAGAGAGGAAAAGGGTCGAGGAACTCACTTGATTACTCTCAGCTTATGGCCTACCTGACATCACTGGATGATTACTGAGAATTATTTGGTGACTAAAACAAGTTGATTAAAACCAAAGTCCTCTATCAAAGTAAAATTAAACCACACAGCATGATTTTAATGCCAAACTCTTTGTGCCTGCAGTGAGTTGTATAATAGAAACCAGTTGAAAACATACATTAAGACAAATAAATATAAATAGATTGATTGTGCTGTGCAGAAAGAAGGCCCAGGGGACCCCCACAGTGAAAGGAGGTCCAGTTCAAGTTGAGAATAGAATCTTTTAATTGATAAAAAGGAAATGGAAAGGAGAAATAGATCAGAGGAAGATGGGATAGTGCTGTAATTTTACGAGGATGGTATTTTATGTGATAAAGAATTCACAGGGACAGGCATTAAATGAAAGTAAAGTTAAATTTACCCTTGGCTGACTCACTCCATGAAGAATTGCGGGAGGGAAAATACTTGTATCCCTTCCTTTTCTGGATGCTCTTTCTCTCGTCTCTCTGCGTCTCTCACACCTGCAGTTGGAAAGTGTAATTGAGCACAAAAATCACTGCACTGTTTTTATTGTTTCCTCGTTTTCCTGCACGGCGTGTCTTTTTAATCCCTGTTCCCCACGCTGTAGAGATCGCAGATGGTTGAGTGAAGGACATGAGCAGCCATGGCTTGCTGCCTCTCTTGTGCTTTTATGCCATCTCACCTGATGAAAAAGGAATTTATTCATTCAGCACATAGTTATTGGGTCTCACTCTGGGTCAGGTTCATGCTGGTCACCTATAGATGAATTTGAAAAGGTGGTCTCCGTCATGAACATAGACCTGGACCTGCACCCCCACCTCTAGAACAAATGAGCTCCCCAACACCTCCTGAGCCTCTCTTCTCTGTCTGGGTCCAGGGTGGTGCAGTTTTTACCTTTACAGATGTTATTAATATATTGCTTTCTGTTCTGCTACATGGTGGCCATAATCCCCAGATGCTGCTGTCCCCATGGTTCCCACTAGAGAGGAGACCTTTGGACTGGTGTCAGAGGCTGCCACTGTTACAACAGCTCGTGTGTATTCCTTCTATTACTCTGAGTGTTTTTCTCACTGGAAATGCGGTGAAACATCCTCAGTGATATGTTTCATTTGGGAGCCCCTTAAAGTCCTGTCCTGCTGTTTTATTTTCTTCCAGCATGCTATTTTACATATGATAATTTCTCCCAGGTTGTGTCAAATAACATTTAATTGTTCCCACATTGTGTTACAGCTCAAAAACTTTCTCACAAGAAAATCAATGTATTTCATGGAAGAACCTCAGGCAGCTTGACTCTCACCTTGGGATGAATTTTCTATCCTCTGTAGATTTTGGAATACAATTTGCTGAATACAATTGCAAATTTGAAAATTCCTCTCTCCTTTTGGTCTCAGAATTTGTTTGGGTTCTTCATACAAAGAAACTGGAGGAAATCACTTCACTACTCCTGTTATTTAGATCTGAAATGTCCCCCAAAAGCCCATGTGTTGAGGCTTGTTCCCTAGCCCATGATACTGTGTGAAGATGGCTGAGCCTTGAGGAGGTGTGACATAGTGGAGGTTTTAGGTCATCAGGGGAATACCCTTGATGGGTATTATAGGACATTGGCCTCTTGCTCTTTCTCTCTTTTGCAACCTGGCCTCCACAAGGTGAGCAAATTAGCTTCACCACCTCACTCTTCACCATAATATGCCGCTTTTCCACAGACCCATAAGGGCTTGCTAACCCTGATTATACAGCTACCTTTATAGATCTTCATCAATAATTGATTCTCTAGCAATCAGACAGACTCTTAGGAGCTACAAAAATGCATGCACCCCTCCTTTTATTTATTCATGATTATCTAATGAATAAATAAAATGAAGATGGAATCTATAATTATGAAGTTTACAAAAGTCTATGAAAAATAGTAAACATAATAAATTTGTAATAATAATAATAGCAAATTGGGTTAAGGAATATGAAGTAAAAGAACCAGATTCTATGAGAAAGGGAAAGCAACCTAGGTTAAGAAGGTCAAATGGAAGCCCAAGCTTGAAGGATAACCAGGGACCAACCCTACAGAGGATTATAAATTGAGGGTTTAAGGTATAATCTGGTTTCTGGATACACCTTTCAGTGTTGAGAAACAGATATTCATAAATGTATTGACATCTTTGAATCTATGGAAAGTAGTTGAAATATTCTAGAGGTCTCAGCATTTTTACCACATGGGATTGTTTTCTGCCTGGTTGGAGTGTGGTCCTCACTGTTATTTAAACACAAGCTTCTCCCTCATGAGAAATGGCCTGCAGTTTGGGGCAAGTAGCCTTCTGGTAGCCCTATGCAAGTAGGGTACTTAAAAGGCCAAATGGGCATGAATTTTGATTTACTGAATAAGAATTTTTAGGAAGAAGATATAGCCAGGAAGGAAACTATACCAAGTGCAGAAAAGGGCAAGCTACAGACAGTTTAAAGAACATGGAATTTTTTGTTTTTTATGGGTGCATTATAATTATACATAAAGTTGGATTCATTGTGACATATCCATATACGCATGTAATGTAGTCTGGTCCAGTTCATTTCCCAGTATCTTCCCTTTCCCTTTACTTCTCCCTCCCCCATCCCCCTTCATTTACTCTACTGGCCTCCCTTCTATTTTCATGAGATCCTTTTTCATTTCCTTTTTTTCCCTCTCTAGCTTACACACTTGAGAAATCTTACAACTCTTGACATTCTGAGTCTGACTTATTTCACTTAACATGTTCTTATCTAGTTCCATATATTTTCTGAAAATGACATGATGTCACTCCTCCTTATGACTGAGTAAAACCCCATTGTGTGCATATACCATGTTTTCTTTATTCATTCATCTATTGATGGACACTAGATTGGTTCCATAACTTGGTTATTTTGAGTTGTGTCACAATAAACATGCCTGTGTATGTATCACTATAATATGTGACTTTAATTATTTTGGATAAATTCCTAGAGGTGGTATATAACTGGATCATATGGTGGCTCCATTCTCAGTGTTTTGAGGAGCTTCCCTACTGATTTCCATAGTACTTATTTATAATCCCACCAACGGTGTAGAAGTGTTCCTTTCTTCTGCATCTTTTTCAGCATTTATTTTTATTTGTAGTCTTTTTTTTTTTAAGAGAGAGGGACAGTGAGAGAGACAGAGAGAGAGAGACAAACAACTTTATTTAGTTTTTCACATGGCCTTCGTTGCTCCAACACTCAGTTGTGTACGTGGTGCTGGGGTTTGAACCCGGGTCCTCGTGCTTGCCAGGCAAGCGCCGAAACCACTGATCCACCGCTCCAGCCCCTTATTTGTATCATGATGTTTGCCATTCTAACACAAGTGAGATGAAATCTCAGTGTAGTTTTGATTTTTAGATTCCTGATGGCTAAAGATGTTGAATATTTTTAACATATTTGCTGGTCATCGTTCTTCTTTTGTGAAATGTGTGTTTAGTTCATTTGCAATTTTTGGGTTGGTTTTTTTTTTTTTTGGTGTATGCATGCTGTTTCTTGAATCCCTATATATTCTGGATATTAATTCTCTGTTGAGAGAGTGAGCGGTAAAGATATTCTTCCATTCCGTGGGCTCTCTCTTCATTTCCTTTGCAGTGCAGAAGCTTTTCAATTTGACAACACCCCGTTTACTAATTCTTGATAATACTTCCTGAGTTTTAAGAGTCGTACTGAGGAAGTTGCTGCCCGCACCTACGTGTTGGAGGGTTGCCTCTACATTTTCATCTAGCAGCTGTGCACTGTAATTCAAAAATCAGGTGCTGTGATATCTGCAGCATTGCTTTCTTTGGCTCATGCTTCGGCTATTCTGGATTTTTTATTCTTTCATATGAATTTTAGGACGTATACACACAAAAAAGAAGAGCGGAGTGTGTTTAGAGAAACAAGAATAGTCTGGTGACCTGCAGACATGCCGCATTCAATTGCAATTTTTGAATCAGTGCTTCTTAAAATTATTAATAATAATATTAATAATAATTTGGGGAGGAAAGACCCTACTGGCAAAGAGGTTATTGTAGTTGACCAGGTGAGAGATGTTGAAAAGCCATTTCATTGACACTGAGTGTAAATATCGGAGATATCAGCCATTCTAGGTATAAGGGTGGAAGGGGAGAGGTGCAGGGCATTGTCTGTGAACGGAGGAGTGAGAGGGGCACCTCATTCCTGTGGGGTCCTTCAGTCGCACTCTTTTAGCATCACGCTTCATTCAACTTGCACATTTACTAACAGACCTGCTTCCTCTGGCTGCCAGGGAGATTCTCAAAGACCAAAAAAAAAAAAAAAAAAAAAAACTTTATTTATCACTGAAGTCGCAGCGTAGCCGGCAAGTCACATTTCAGGAATTCTGTAAATAGTCACTATTGCTATGATCATTAGACTTTCAATAGTTGTGTTTGACTGGATGCACAGATGACACGCTTTTGACAGCATAATGGGGAGTTCGAAAAGCCCCCGAGAGGGTGATGAGAAATGCATTGAAAACGATGGCTTTGGATTTTCAGGTGAATTTGTTTCAGAGAAGAAAAGTGAGGGCTCCTAAGGGAAGAAGAAATGTCATATGCAAGGGGACACAATAGCTGACCCAGTTTGGGTCTGTTGCTAAAAGACAGTCGTGGGAAAGTTTTGAAAGCAAGAATAACACAGGAAATGAGTTCTAACAATCTAACATCTCAGCTGAGTCATCCTTAGGCCTGGAGAGATATGAACCTCTGCACAAAGAACATGTTACTTTCTCAGACATTATAGCAATTCTGGCATTACCTGCAGCTATGCTTCTCAATTTCTACTATCTTTTCATTAGATCCAATTTGCCATATTTAGGGAAGGACACTGGACATAGGATTTAATGAAACTTCCATGGAAATGTTAATTTGGCCTACTAAGCCTTATAAAAATTTTTCAGTGGCTGAACAGTGTCTTCTATTGATCAAATTTCAATTATTTCATTAAATTATTATTTGCATAAATTTGCTTAAAACAATGCTGAAGCATATAAATAGAATCCCTAACTGAAAATTCATCATTTGCGTCTTGAACATTTTATTCCCTGAATTTTGTTTTACTTATTTGTCATAAGTGAAGCACAACATAAAAGTAATTAAAAATTTTAATTAAAGAATGACATTTTTTTTTTCTAATAATCCAAATGCTGACTGTTAGGCTTCATTTTCTTCTCCGATTTTGTTTTGTTTTGCTTTTGTTTTTAAGCATTTTATGAACTTGAGATTAGGAAAGAAAATTTGTTACCTGGCTTTACTCCTCTGTTGTAACTTTGTGTATCAGTCATGATCTTGATCAGTCATCAGTTTCCTTTCCTTTCTTCTTATCTGACTATGCCTGTGTGTTGATCTCTGAGTTGCCATCACATTCAATTCCATCCAAGTGTCTTGCAAACTATGAGACAATCGTGTGTTGCATGTCTCAGAATGCTAGAGTTGGAGGATAGAAGTGGGTCATTAATAGCAAGGAACTTCTAAGAAATTAACTAGAAGAGTGATAATACTTCCCTCTAACCAACTCATGCACCTTTGAAAATAGTCAGCTATCTTACTAGAAATGCCCCCTGAAGTTATTGCTGGATCTGTGGTTGTAAACAAAGTATATTCGTTATAGTAATCTAAAACAGAGAAAAGAGATACAGAGGGAGAAAGCAGCTAATGATAACAGTTTAAAAGAGAAGAAAAGAAGTCTGGATGATGGGTCTTCAACGAGTTCTTAGAAGAGAGCCTCCCATTGAAGGACTGTCCCCCTTGCCAGCTAAACTTTACCATGGAGATACACACAAGACTTAATGTCATAAAACATTTAAACCATCCAATTCCCTTTGCCTTGAATCCATGCTTAAGTAGCCTTTGATTAAAATATAGCTTTCCCCATAGTTTTTCTATATGAAGAAAACTTCAAGTTGGGCTTGCAAGAACGTTTGTTATAAATCGAGAGTTGATCTCTATGCCTTAATCTCTTATAAATTTGGTTGTATATAAATCCAGTACAGATCTCTGTGGCAATGATAAGGGGAAGTTTCTGGACTTGCAAAGTTAGAAGCCAGGTGCTGAGCTGCAATAAATCCACCCAGGTAGCCTGCCAGTCTCATGTCCCACTACCTGCCAGGACGTCTGTAACTGCCAGTAGGATGATTCCTGCCACACTTCTCAAGGTAGAGCTGAAGAAATGAAAGCCGAGAAAAAGCATTGGACTAGACTAGAACAGACGAATCTGGCTTCATGGCTGGTGTGTTTCTTCTGTTGTACCATGTGGCCTTTTTCTACACTATCATCTTTGGAACACTAAGAAAATAGTTCATCACATTTCGTCCGATTCATAGGGGGCATTAAACTTCTGGATTATTTATCTGTCTAAATCCACTCCCATTGTCCAATGCATGTGGGTGAGCAAGCCATTTAATCCACCCCATGTTCTTTTCCTTCTTTCTGATGGAATCAGGACCTGGACTGTTTCAGAGTGAAAAATTCCCCCCATTTATCACTTCCCATTTCAAAGCATTCCTAATTCCTCCAAGTATGATCCATCATTTCTTCTTCTACCCATTCCTACGTCTAGTGTATACTTACCACGTGGCATTTAACATCTACACACCCATCTGGCTGATTAGGATGGGAGCCCCTCTTACAGAATAACCAAGGGTGCTGACTTCAGCACACCAGCATCACCCATCCCAGCATTGGGCACTCAAATGAAAAGAGGTCTAGGAAGAAGGGGGTGGGTGAGGAAGGAAGGGTAGAAAAGAATTAAGAAATTCTAGGGCATCTTCCATTGGGCTAGACTTGTGTTTTACAAATGGCAGCTGTTGCAATCCCAAGAGAGAGGTGCAGAAATTGTAGACACCTTCATATGCAGAAACACATGCAGCACAAAACTATAATTTTCAAGGCTGATTTAGATGACCCTGAGTTATTTCCTCTTGCTATTGCCTGAAGCAGAATACAATTATAAATTATTAGAATTTTTCACATTCTATGGTAGACTTAATTAATAACACCCTTAGAATACTGAAGGCACTGGGGAGGATTTTTGCTCATGGTTGCACAGACGCTAATAAATAACTCTATCCATTCTCCAAAGTGACCTCATGTCAGAACTGAAGGATGGCCGGCTGCAGCGGTAACTGTGTTGCTGCCTCGGTTGAGCAGATGGGGAAGAATCAAAGTGTATGCTTGAGAAGAGGTCCTGATGACATTCAGTGTCAGAGACAACAGTGATGTTAATCCAGCAGAGCTAATTCTATAGTGGGAAGTGAAATATTATTTAATCAGCAGTGCTTCATACATAATTCAATTAACTGCCTTCACTCATCAGTATTAACGAGAACAGGAGCCTGGATTAATGTGCGCGAGCCTCATAAAGGAGCTCCCAGCCTACCTAAGTGCTGCCAAAACTTAATAAAGTCTTGTCAATCAAATTCTGATATCTGGACCCAATGCATCAGTGCACTGATATTACAAATTATCCGAAGCACTTCTCATTGTTTCCTAATTCTTTAATTATGCTGATATCTGCACTAAAATGTTTAATTAGTGTATGGGGGAAAACGAGGAAGATTGCCTGCCACTTCCTTGACTATCAGTATTTAGCATCGAGTAAACAAAATCGAATTTTATTGCAAATAGTTTTAAATGGCTTGTTCGGCTTTCTCTCCCTCCCTCCCTCCCTCTCTCTCTCTCTCTCTCTTCCCCTCCCTCTCTCTCTTTGTCTCCCTCTCTTTCTCCCTCTCTCTTCCCCTCCCTCTCTCTCTTTAATTCTGTGAATCTCCATAATTGAAAAGGTGAAAAAGAAACAACAAGTTGGGTTTTAACAATCCTAAAATTTACTCTGATCTTGAGAGGATGGCAAAGGATTGGGTACCCATTTGTCCACTGTCTTTTTAGTTCTTTCTCTGAACTTTAAGAACCACATTTTGTCCTGCTCTCCTCCAGAGCCAAGTGTTGGAGAAAAAATAAGTGATGTTAATAAGCAGGTGATCAGGGCCCTTTGAAATAATTTCTCAAGGTGAAAGATATTAGCCTGCATATTCTGGTCAAGTTCTTATTTTAGGGAACAGGTAAAGAATGATCCTAATGTGTTTTGTTTTGTTTCTTTTTTTAAAGAGAGAAGGACAGTGAGAGAGAGAGAGAGAGAGAGAGAGAGAATCGATTTTTATTGAGTTTTTCCACATGGCTTTCGTTGCTCTGACACTTCGTTGTGTACGTGGCTGCTGGGATTTGAACCTCTGTACTCGCACATGCCAGGCAAGCACCGTAACTGCCGAGCTACCGCTCCAGCCCTGATCCTAATGTATGTTAGGTCTATGGCTGATATGAAAGAACGGAAGGCAGTCAGCACAGCCTTTCAGACATTTACTTGCAAGTTCTGAGTGCTGACTATGTATCAGTAACAAGGCAAAGGTATGGGTATATAGAGGTGAGAGACAGTTTCAGATCTCCAAAAAGCAAAACCTCCTGGAGAAGACAGATAAATGTCCCGATAAAAATAATAGTGGCAGTAGTGGTGAAGACAGCAATGGTGCTGATGACGATGAGGCAATGAGGGATTCCATTATTTCATACTTTCTTAGCACATTACAACCTCATGATGGGGTTTTTTGTTTGTTTGTTTGTTTGTTTGTTTTGGGGGTTTTCTTTTCTTTTATTTAACCAGGGATTGAACACATCCCCTGTCCTTTATATTTTTTATGTTGAGACAGAGTGTCACTAAGTTGCTCATGGCCTTGCTAAGTTGCTGAGGCTAGCCTTGAAATGGTGATCCTCCTTTCTCAGCCTCCGCATGCAGCTGGGATTACAGGTATGTGCCACCACACCCAGTTAAGCCTCATAACTCATTAAGAGTGATATTATAACTCCATTTATACAGCAAGTGAAATGAAACTTCCAGAGGTAACAGGGCAGTCGGTTATCTGGGAGCAGGGAAGAAGAGAGCAGGTTTGGAAAGTTTGTAACTGTATCTGAAACACTGACAGATCTTTAAACACCAGAGCCTAATAGCATGACAAAATATCAACATTCATGAAATATGAGTGGCAGGGACATGGATGCTTCGTATCTCTGCTTGTTCGAAATATTTTATAATAAGAACAAACGAAAAATGTCCAATTTCCAGGAAGGTCTGTGAGGAAGAGCACTGGGGCAGCATTGGAGGACCAAATTGGAACAGTGAGGATGTATGGAAGGTTTTCCAGAGACTTTGGGGTACCCATCCTCAACATAAGGACTTCATCAAGCATCTGTTTCTGGCATTGTCTTAGATACCCAAGAAGGAATCTGAAACTGAGCCAGATGTGTACAGGGACGTTTGTGATGTGGTTGTGGGTGAGCAAATCAAAGAGGATTGCTATACACAAGCACAATTTAGCATAAGCACATCTGAAGGGCAAATGCATCTTGGAGTGAGTTCACATGGACGTGTTTGTGGCTGGCCATTGGCAGGTCTAAATGGTGACGATATCAGATCAAGGCTACAAAATTCCTGTGCTTAGGTAGGAAAAGGAGTGCCCGAGAATGGTCATCTCATGTTATTCAACAGCTGCTGGACTCTTCACTGTTTTTTCTCAATGAGTGCTATCAGAAACCGAAGCCGCGTAAATAAAAATGCCGCATTTTTATAGATGGGAACAGAGATTCAGAATGGTTCAACTTTATACTATTTAAAAAAATGAAGTTTCAAAGAGTCTGAGTAATTTGCCCAAGCACACACAGCTTTGAAGTGGTGAAGGTAGTTGCACTCGTAGTCGTATCTCCATCCTCTAAAGGGAGGGTGCTTCTCCCCACTTACTGAGTCTGCACTTCTTGAGGCAAAGTATAGGTCCTTCTTTAAGGCAGATGGTTTTGCAAACTTGGCAGCATCTCCTAGGAAAAGCAGCTAGTTGTTGACAGCCAGCTTGAGCATGTGACAAAAGGCACAAGGAGATTCCCTACCTGTGACTCTGTCCTCAAGAGTACCTCAGCCACCCCAGTGCAGTCAAGTGAGAGCAGAGATGACAGTTCCAAGGGAAGAAGAGTTGGAGTCTTCCCAGAGGAAGGCATGCTGACTGCAAACGTAAATAGAGTCAGAATGATTGGGTTAGAACAAGAGAATGCAGAAAGGGGAGCAGTGACAGATGTGTGATGGGCATCAAGAGAGCAGTTGCTCAGTGTTTATGGCGCTTGCCCGGCAAGTGCAAGGACATGAGTTCAATCCCCAGCACCACATACGGAACTAAGTGTCAGAGCAATGAAAGCCACCTGAAAAACTAAATAAAACTGATTCTCTCTTTTTCTTTCTCTCACTGTCCCTTTCTCTCTTTAAAAAGAGAAGAAGAAGAAGAAGAAGAAGAAGAAGAAGGCGGTCATTTGGATTTAGAGTTCTCCTTTCTTCTTATTTTCTCCCCTTAAATTTCTACTTATTTTATATCCATTTCACTCCTTTGTACAACTGGCACTCATACACCTCAGAGCTGCTACGTTATACGTTAGATTAAGTTATTCATTTATTTATTCATGTATTTATTTGGTACTAAGGATTGAACCTGAGGGCACTTAACCACCAAGCCACATCCCCAGCCCTTTTTTTTTACATTTATTTTGAGAGAGGTCTCACTAAGTTGCTTAGAGCCTCCCTAGGTTCCTGAAGCTTGCTTTGAACTTGCCATCCTCCTGCCTCAGCCTCCAGAGCTGCTGGGAGCGTAGGTATGTGCCATTGTGCCCAGCTGGAACCTGATGTTTTAAAAATAATTTTCATTTCTTAATCTAACAGTGTTACTTAAATAAATGCTAAAGAGCTTTGGAAGGAAGAAATAGAAAGAAAAGAAATGAAACATCCCCCACCCGCTAAAGCCACTGCACTAAAATAACCACTGTTTAAATTCTGGTTTATATGCATTTAATCTTCTGATACAGTTTTTTTTTCTAGCATATTTTTTTTTATTTTTGAACAACCTTACAAGATTTTAACAAAATAATATAAAATGTGTATCTATTCTGGATATTGCAATTATCCCCAGGAGTGCCCCCCCAATTACCCTCCCTTATCCCACCCTTCCCCTTCCCACTGTATCTCTAAAAAAAGTATTAGGTTGTAAAGCATTACATCTTATCTGGATTTAACACATGCTACTAGACCAACTTTCTCATTGTCCAGGGTCTAGTCCCCACCTCCACAGATGAGTGGAGACAATCGACCCTTAGTTCTCTGGGTTAAGCTGATTTTACTCATCATGATCTCTTCCATAACCATCCATTTACCTTCGAAGGCTGCAATATCATTGTTTCTAATTGCTGTGTAATATTCCATGATATAAATGTACCACAGTTTTTGGATCCATTCTTCCAGTGAGGGACATCTGGGTCGATTCCATAGCCTAGCAATAGTAAATTGTGCTGCTATGAACATCGA